>APFE030230657.1:345388-363048 GCA_000404065.3 Pinus taeda
GAGAAGAGACGGAAAAATATGGACAACCAGAATGGTGATGCCTTGTCTGTACGAGGACGGTCCCAGAACAGAAACAAAAATAAGTCATCGAGTGGGAGATCAAAATCTAGAGCGAGATCTAAATCTCGAGGAAAACCTACAAAGGTGGTGTGCTGGAAATGCGGAAAGGAAGGGCACTTCAGAAGGGAGTGTAAATCTAAAGCTCCTGATAAAGGAAAGGGATCTGATGATGCTCCTTCTACAGAGGCGAAAACCACCTCAGATGACGGTGGGGATGTGTACTTGGCTTCTTCAAGTACACATGTAGATCATGAGGCATGGTTGATTGACTCAGGTGCATCCTTTCACTTCACTCCCCATAGAGAGTGGTTCTGCGAGTATGAGAAATATGATGGTGGTGATGTATTCTTAGGAGATGATAGGAAGGTTAGAATCATTGGTCGTGGAAAAGTAAAGTTGAATTTGCAAGGTGGAAGGGTAGAACCCTTCCGGGTGTTCTGCATATTCCTGCGTTGGCCAGAAATCTGATTTCTGTAAGCAAGTTGGATGATGCAGGTGTAAAGACAGTGTTCGAGAAGGGTACCTGCAAGATGGTTCGAGGAGCACTGGTATTGATGCGGGGAGTTCGGATTGGAACTCTGTACAAGCTGCAAGGTAGCACTGTTGTTGACGGGTGCAATAGTTCTATGGTTCCTGAAAATGGGGCAGAAAATCTAGTGGTCTCTGGAGAGAAGACCATGTTGTGGCATCAAAGGCTTGGACATATTGGAGAGAAGGGCCTTCGAATACTTCATGGTAAAGGTATGGTAGAAGGTATGAGTAAAAGCTCTCTGGATTTTGATTTCTGTGAAAATTGTGTATATGGGAAGCAGAATCGGGTGAGTTTCCCCTCTGGTGGTAAGAGGACGAAACAAATATTAGAGCTTGTGCACAGTGATGTGTTTGGACCTGTGAAAGTTCCATCACTGGGTAAGTCTGTGTACTATGGATCATTTATAGATGACTTCTCAAGGAATACATGGATATATTTCCTTAAGAAGAAATTTGAAGTCTTTGATAAGTTTAAAGAATTTAAGGCTCTGGTGGAAAATCAGAGAGAGAAGAAGATAAAGGTACTGAGGACAGATAATGGTGGAGAATTTTGCAGAAAGGAATTTGAAGAATTCTGTAAGAAGTGTGGTATAGCATGATAGAAGACTACTCCATATACACATCAACAAAATTGAGTCGCAGAAAGAATGAACAAGACGTTGATGGAAAGGGCAAGAAGCATGCTCAGTGGTGTCGGGTTAGGACAGGAATTCTGGGCAGAGGCGGTGGATACTGCATGCTACCTGGTCAACATGTCACCTTCATCAGCATTGGAGGATAAGACTCCACAGGAAGTATGGACTGGTAAGAAACCCTCTCTTTCACATCTGAGGGTATTTGGATGTGATGCATATGTACATTTTCCAAAGGAGAACCGAACCAAGTTGGATAGTAAATCTGAAAAGTGCATCTTTATAGGGTATAAGGATGGTTTAAAGGGTTATAAGCTTTGGAACCCAGTCATAAGGAAGGTTGTGTACAGTCGAGATGTGGTGTTCAGAGAGGTGAAAGATGTTATTAAACATGAAGTCCAACCAAAGGAACCTGTGAAGATAGAGTTTGAACTAAAGGAGGAAGAATCAGACTCTCTAGCAGAGGAGGAATCAGAAGATGAAGAGCCAAAAACTCCGGCTGTGAGAAGATCAGCTCGAGAAAGAAGGCAGCCAGAAAGGTATAGTCCATCTGCTTTCTGTTCAAACTTTGCTTTGTCTGTTACTGATGATGATCCCAGAACTGTGAAGGAAGCAGTGGATTCAGAGGATGGAAAACTCTGGAAAGAGGCCATGGTTGATGAAATGGCATCTTTGCACAAAAATGAGGCTTGGGATCTGGTGGAGTTGTCGGCTGGAAGGAAACCATTGGCAGCAAATGAGTGTTCAAGAAGAAGACAAATGCAGAAGGGAAGGTGGAGAAATACAAAGCTCGGTTGGTAGCAAAAGGTTATTCCCAGGTGCCGGGAATTGATTTTGGTGATATTTTTTCTCCTGTTGCCAAGGTAACTTCTATTAGATTACTTTTATCTGTTGCTGTTTCTTTTGATTTTGAGGTAGAACAGATGGATGTGAAGACAACATTTCTTCATGGGGATTTGGAAGAGGAAATCTACATGAAGCAACCTGAAGGCTTTGCGGTGAAGGGTAAGAAAGAACTAGTATGCAAGTTAAAGAAGTCTCTGTATGGGGTAAAACAGTCACCAAGGATGTGGTATCAGAAATTTGATAAATTTATACGGGGATTTGGCTTCACCAGAAGCAAAGTAGATCACTGTGTGTATTTTAAATTAATTGGTGACCGTGTTATTTATCTGGTCTTGTATGTGGATGATATGTTGTTGGTTGGAAATGACAAAAGAATTATCCAGGATTTGAAGACCCAATTGTCCTCCAAATTCGACATGAAAGATCTCGGTGCTGCAAACTATATTTTGGGCATGGAAATTAAAAGAGATCGGGCAAACAGGAAGCTCTGGTTAAACCAGAGGAAGTATGTCGAGACAATACTGCAGAGGTTTAATATGCAGGATAGTAAACCGGTGAAGGTTCCTATTCCTGTAGGTGTTAGGTTATCTGCTGAACAGTGTCCCAAGACACAAGAAGAGGAAGAGGACATGTCCCGTGTTCCATATGCAAGTGCAGTCGGTAGCTTGATGTATGCAATGGTCTGTACTAGACCAGACATTGCACATGCAGTGGGAGTATTGAGTAGGTTTTTGTCAAAACAAGGGAAGGAGCACTGGACAGCAGTGAAGCGGGTTTTCAGGTATTTCGTGGCACTAGTGATTATGGTTTGTGCTACCAAGGAAGACCAGGATTGGACAGAGTGTTGGATATCCGTGGCTTTGTTGATGCAGACTGGGCTGGAGATCTGGATCAGAGAAGATCTACAAGTGGGTATGTGTTTAACCTATTTTGGAGGTGCAATCAGTTGGATGAGTAAGAAACAATCTGTAGTGGCACTATCAACTACAAAGACAGAATACATGGCAGCCACTCATGCAAGCAAGGAAGCAGTTTGGTTGTAGAGATTGTGTTCAAGTATGGGGTAGTACAGGGAGCTATAAGGATAGACTATGACAGCCAAAGTGCAATTTTCTTGGCAAAGAACCCTGCTTATCATTCAAAGACAAAGCACATTGATGTTCAGTATCACTTTGTGAGGGATATGATAGAAGACAAAAGGTGTTGCTGGTAAAGGTGGACACTTTGAAGAATACTGCAGATGCATTGACAAAATCTGTGAGCTCTGAGAATTTTTCTTGGTGTAGAGAAACAATGGGCATTTCAGGGCTGAAAAAATGACTAAGCTCTCCTGTGGCCCCCTGCGGAAAGAAAACAACAAGTGGGGGATTGTTGGGTGGTGTTATATTCTTTCCACAACTAACCTACATAGTGAACCGGGGGGTTAGAGGGGGGGCGGAGCCCCCCCTTCATTGCGTAGCGGGGGGTTCACAAGGGGGGCGGTAGCCCCCCCTGCCTGGGGGGTTTGAGGGGGGCGGGTAGCCCCCCTCTCTGGGGTTCGGGGCAGCGCCTTGAGAAAAATTTTTTGGACGCCTATTATTGGTTGGGCGAACCTACCTATGTTTTCGGTCCATGGTATTTGGATGCTTCAACATTTATAAATATGTTTTGTAACATTGAAAGGAACATAATGAAAAATCAGGCTGGTAGTCTTGGTTTTGAGATCCAGTGGGAAATCTCTGTGTATATGTGTTTTATGTGTTATGCTCTCGCATTTTTATTTTTCCTGTGATTTAGAATTCGTATGTAGGTAATTTCTATACGGGGTTAAAACCTACAACTCTTTCATTGATGGGTTCTGTAGGCATCATCAGATGAAAATCGCACCTGAGGATCGAAGTAAGATAACCTTCATGACGGAACGGGGATGTTTTCAGTATACTGTAATGCCTTTTGGGCTAAAGAATGCACCAGAAATATTTTCACGCATAGTCATTGCAACATTCATAGACTTCATTCATAAGTTCTTGGAGGTGTACATTGACGATTGGGTACTGTTTGGATTAGTCAAGCGTCATGTGTCAAGTTTGCACTTAATTTTAGATACATGTTGGAGATATCAAATCGCGCTCAATCTTAAGAAGTGTCTATCTTGTGTCCTTTTCGGGATCCTGCTGGGGCATGTGCTATGCAAACAAGGATTGATGGCAGACCCAGTGAAGATCATGGTGATAATCAACTTGGAGGCGCCAGGGAATGTAAAATGGTTGTGTCCAACCCTGGGGCATACTGGATACTATAGGAAGTTCCCCAAGAGCTATGCCCAGATCATTGCACCCATGGAGAAATTGTTGAAAAAGGACTCTACATTCTATTGGAGTGATGAATACCACAAGAGCTTGGACATGCTAAAAGAGAAAATGGCCACTGCGCCATTCCTAGTCTTCCCGGACTAGAAGAAGGAATTCCATGTGCACAACGACACCTACTGTATTGCACTGGGGGCCATGCTGACACAAGTGGGTGAGGAGGAATTGGACCATCATATAGAATTTGCGAGTAGGAAGATATCCAATGTTGAGAAGAACTATTCCACTACAGAGCGCGAAGGACTAGCCATGGTATACGTGCTCCAAAGGTTCGGGCACTATTTGCTAGATGGATATTTAATGAGCTCCATCATTGGGCAATTATACGGGCCTTAATTCACCTCCTAGCTTAGTCAAAACAACTATTCTCACAACTTATTGCATACTTTCGATTATATTTTGTTTATGACATGAGTTAGAGTTGGATATTTTTCTCTATGCTCTAATGTGCAGTTAATGCACTATTAAAGGACAAAAGCAAGGAATTTTTTCAAATACCATGGCCAAAAATCGAATGGGACAAGGGAGAGGAATTATAGGAGGTAAATCCTCCTCATTTACTACCCCTCCATTTGAATATTCCTCCATTAGCTCAGAGTGCAAATAGCCAAATCATGAGGACTAAAAGGCAACCGAGAAAGTGAAAGTCATAGCACCAGTTTATCTCGAATTTGGGAGCCTAGCCTCCCTAATTTTAAGGAATTCATTGGAGACTTCAAACATATAAGTAGAGAGGCCTAGGACCTCATTAGGATTCAAAACTTTTATTGTAAAAATTTAGTCTATTTTTGGGCTACGAGACTTCTGATAGTTTTTTATGTAATCCATTGTTTTGATAAGAAGAATGCATTTTGTTAGGAGCCAACACTGAGTTAACTCAGAGGGCTGAAGCTCTTGGGTTAGGGCCCAACCCTAGTAGAAAAGGCTGCTCTTTACTATACATCTATGCTAGCATATATTCATGGTTTAATCATTCATTTACTTAAGTAGTCACATTTCCATTACAACAACATAGAGTAGATTGGTTGTGTTTTAGTTTGCTTCCATTTGCACCTCTTTTCAATTAGCATTTTAGAAAGGAGAAAAAGATCACCATAAGGTTGTCAGCAACTGTCTCGGCCTAACCTCCTCCTTTTAGGACCATGACTTGACAAAGAGACCCTTCAGCAACACCAAAAACACAGATTTCTAGTTCTAGCATGAGCATTGGAGTTTGTCATGTTGATTCAGTACTTGGTTCATTTCATCATCATCTTTTTCCATCACTCTCATTCTGTAATAAGATCTCACTCATATTCTCATTTCCTTCAGCACTTTCTACATGCATAATATATGTGGAAGCTAATAAATCATATCTTAATCAGATTATACCCATAGATTCCCTTACCATCCGATCCACCAGAAACCTGACCAATCGTCGTCAACCATGTGTCGCATATTAATTTCAACGTTTGACTTTAGGCGCTCCAAATCTCCACCATCGATCTGTTTTTCTTGATCCAACTGCTATCGCGTCACCTGCTCGCCAACTAGCTTGGCCAATCTCCACTGTTGATCAATCTTGCATGATCCAATGGCTATCGTGCAATCTCACGTGAATTCCTACACGACCAATATCCAACTGAGAGCATGTGAGAAAAGTGGTTTTCCCATGCTACGTGTTACTTACTTAGGCTAATCGCGTGAAATTTAGGAATTCCACTTACAACTCTTAGGGCGTGTGAGATAATGCTTACCACCTATATTCATTTCAACATTTGACTTTAGGCACTACAAATCTCCACCGTCGATCTGTTTCGCTTCATCCAACGACTATCCATCACCCACTCACCAACTAGGTTGGTCGATCTCCACTGTGGATCAATCCCACATGATCCAATGGCTATCACAAAATCTCGCGTGAATTCTTGCATGGTCGATATCCGACCCTGAGCATGCGAGAGAAGTGGTTTTCCTGTGCTATGTGTCACTCACTTAGGCTAATTGTATGAAATTTAGGAATTCCACTTACAGCTCTTAGGGTACGCGAGAGACTGCTTACGACCTATGAAGACTGCTACATCATCCCGCACATTTTCCACCTTTCTATTGACACATGACTTAATGTGATCCATGTATACAACTTCAACTAACTTCCATTCACCCTTCCAGGGAACAATTCGCCATTCAGCCTTGCAAGCTAAACTGTGCCACCATCCGTGATTTCCTTAACAATATATGTTCCTAACGAGTGCATTTGAAATTTTCCTGGAACTTTTGTGAACTTGCTATCATATAGCAGCACGAGATCATTCACCTTCAAGGTGCACAACTTAATATGCCTATCATGTCGAGCCTTCTCACGTTCCTTCTGCACCTATTAGTGAAATCTAGCTAGCAATTAGTCTTCTTCAAGCTCTAGTAACTGCATGAGGTGCTCTTCCATAGTCTCATGATCAACCATCTCAGTCAATGTTGCAATACGTAGAGTTGGCACAATATACTCCATCGGCATGACTCCTTCTATCCCATAGACCAGTCTGAATGGGGTTTGTCCTGTTAGCTTCTTACACATCATCCTATATACCCATAGGACTGTTGCTTTATGCACATCCCAATCATTCATGTGCATGTTCCAGACCTTAGTCAACACGTTCTCTAGGATCTTATTAAATGCTTCAATTGTTTCGTTTTCCTGAGGGTGATAGGAAATACTCTTCTAATGATACACCTAAAATTCTTTCAGCATTGCCAAAATAGTTTCATTAAGGAAGAGTGTATCCCCATCACTCATCAATATCTTTGAACATCCAAACCTTCTCAACACATACTCAAACATGAATTTCATGGTTGTAGCAGTGGTACAGTCCTTCATTGGTAGTGCTTTTTCCCATCCTGTCAAATACTCCATCATAGTAATAATGTACGGCGCACCTGTTGGTGGCTTTATTGGACCCACCAAGTCAATAGCCCATTTGTCAAACACCTGTAATGAAATATGAAGATTTAAAGGCAATTCATCACTTCAAATGGATTTCCTATCCTTTGACATTCATCACATCCCTTGCAATATGCCTTAGAATCCTTACGAAGTGTCGGCCACCATAATATTGCGTGTATGATCTTTTGCATGGTTGCTCTTCCTGCATAGTGTACTCCCACTACTCCTCCATGTGCTTTGACAAGGATACTAGAGTAATCAAAATCAAGAACGTATATGGATAGAATTTCATCAGTACCCATCTTATATAAGTGTCCCGCGATCACAAAAAAGTCAACAGCGTAGACCACCAGTTCCTTTTTTTGCTAAGTAGAATACCATTCCGAAGTTGTACCCGTGGTGAAAAATTGAATGCTATCAACAAGGTGGTCATCCACAATGTGCACATCAAAGGGCTATACATAAAGAAATCATTCTTCCAAACTAGTTGGTTCTTCACCTGTCATGATTCGGCATAAGCGATCCGGTCCTGCGTTCAACCATCTAGGCTTCACTATTACTTCAAATTCATACTCCTGGAACAATAACAACCACCTATAGATCTTTCCCCCCAACACAGGCTTTTTGACCAAGTACTTGAGAGCGGAGTTATCTATGTACATTTTGAAATGTGTTCCCAACAAATAATGTGAAAACTTTTGTAGCACGTAGACCATCACTAGTCCTTCACATCCTGTAGTGGAATAGTTATTTTCAGCTTTTTACAGTTTCTAACTTGCAAAGGCTATTGGATGATCAGTATCACCTTCGCTACTGGGTCAATACTGCACTTAGTGCAATACATGAGGCATCTACATGCACATGGAACTCTTTCTTCCAATTCGGAAATAATAAGATGGGCGCAGTCACCATCTTGTCCTTTAACACATCAAGACTCTGTTGACACTCCTCATCCCACCAAAAAGTCGCATCCTTCTTTAATATTTTCTCCATCGGCATGGTTATCTGGGCATAAGAATTGATGAAATTCCTATAGTAGCCTGTGTGGCCTAGCATTGCATGCAACATCTTAACTGATCCGGATTTAAATAGGAATGCAACAAATTATAGAGATAACCATAAATACATATGTGTAACATAAATAATACTTCATTTCATTACTATAAAATATTGAAATATGCTTACAAATAGAAATGGAAGTAAACTAGCTAGGGCGATGGTAGCTTATCTTTGAGAAGAGATGTGGCTGCTACATGCCTTTGAATTGTGTTACAATGAGGCTCGAAGGCCTATTTATTGTTGAGAAAAAATGGAAAACTCTAAACATCCAAAAACCTAACCTTAGAAGATGAAACGCCAAACTATGGGCCTCATTTGGGTAAATTGGTACATAAACATCCCGATGTTGTAACTTTGGCATACGATCTGTGTTTGATGTGTACAATATCTTGTTAGAAAGATCAAGACGAGAACTACAACTTTGGGCCAATGTCATCATGTTGCTCCTAGGTTTCCCAAAAAAGGTAGTTTAGGGCCTCAAAATAGCTCCGGAAGTTTAGGACCCGAAAAACTGCTACAAATAGTAAATTGTGCTACAATTATGGAAACTGAAAACTTGAAAGAGATAGTTGTGGGGGTCCAAGTAGGATAGGTCAATGGCCACCACCATCCACCTGGATCATTCCTCGCCCCTTAGGAAGCAATGGTCCCCATTGCATTGAGTTCCTCCATCTACTAAACTTGGTCCCTGGTGAGTTGTTCTGCAATCTTGGATGTGTCTAATAATAGTGGGAAGCATGGTTGAGGGTAGTATACATTGAATAATTGGTGCAGGCAAAGGAATGAGGGAATGTTGTGCTCCAAAGAATTGTTTCCCATAGCCTCGGTAATGGTGTAAGGACCATGTCAAAGTGGTCTGAGCCTCTGATGGGTTTTCGTAAGGCGTTCTTCCTGCCAATGCAACCAGACTTTGTTTCCCACTTGAAACTTGTGTGGTACCCCTGTTGGTGAGGAGAAGTTGTTCCTATGTTCGTTCACGACCGTATCCATCTGTTGTCGCTGTTGTGTGGATGAAGCCTTCGTGGGGGTCATGATGTGGCGATGATCTTCCCCTTACTTTGGGAGCAAACCAGACAGCAAATGAATTTCCTAGTCTGGGAGATGAGCTTGCTGCCTTTCTTAGCAGTGATCAAAGAGGTGGTGGTAGGTGGGTCTACCTCTGGTATCTTGTATAATGAATTACGCAAAGAAATAATAACAGCACAGGGCCTTGATTCATACACAGCATGTCACCTCCACAAGTATGGCTAGCCTAGTAATACATCACAAAGATCCAGAGGTGAAACATCACACAATACCTCGTCTGTGAAGGGTTTGATGTTGTAGGGAAGGTGGCGCTAATGGCAAACTCGGAGGTCTCCTCCTTGGTGAAGCCGCCAGATATTGTACGACTGTGGGTTTGGTGTAGTCGGTAGGCCCAACCACTTCATGTCCTCTACTAAAATGAGGTTATTTTGGATGCCACTATCGATAATGAATTGCAGTGGTGAAACCTTCACCCACATCTGTGAGTGGAAAAGACATTCCCCCTCCTCTGGATCTTCGTGCTCATTCTTCTAGATCTTGGCGATGGCAACAGTGGCACTGGGCTCTACATCAATGATCTGCTTCCCTTTGTCATTCCCCTTGTCAGGTTCTGACTCAGGATCGAAACATGTATCTGATTCGGGAAACTTCATCTTAGGCACCAGCGACTGCTTGGTCCGACACTCACTTGTGTTGTGAGTGTGGATCTTATGGAACTCACACCACTTTCCTATGTCCTTCTTCAACTTCGTGGTCTTGTTCTTTTCTTGTGGCTTCGACGGGTTGTCTTGGGTCACCCCGCCTTGGCTTTGTCCTTTCATCTTTGGATTCACAGATCTAAAGTATCACTTCTTCTATTTAAACTTCTGCTCGATTTTGATAGCGTATTGGTACGTCGTGTCGAGTGAGGAGATGTTCAAGAACTCCATCTTATCCTAGATGTATCTATGTAGGAAACTGCGGTATTTTAGTACCAAATGCATCTTAGAATCTTTGATACCCAACTATGTGTGAAGGGTATGAAAAATTTTGGTGAACTCTGGGACATCTTGGTCCCTTCCCTGTCACAGTGTGGTCCACTTTATGTATTTGTCCTCATAGCTTTTGACAGGGTAGTACTGCTCCTTAATGGAATCCCAAAATTAATTCCAAGTAGGTGCGGCTGAAAATAGTGAGCCTGCACTCTCATCTTTCTGGTCACAGTAGGTTTCCCACCAATCCTTGACGAGGGGGGGGGGGGCTACTTTTAGAAGAGCGAGAATAATCATTCCCGACTGGAAAAATCATGAACAGAAAAATACCCTTCTAGCAGATGTAACCATTTATCTGTAGCATCTTTATCTATCTAACCCTCGAAAATGGGGATTTCAAAATTAACTTATACCTTAAAGGGTGTGGCATTTCTGGAGTAGTTGTCGGAAGCTGATGTGTCACCTCTGGGTAGCTACTGAGGGATCTCGGAAAAGTTTTCCATCATCGTTTTCGTTTGTTGCTCGAGGGCTTATTCAAGCAAGATTTTGATCGGATCTCCTGCCCCCTCATCTTTATTTTCATCCGCCATGGCAGGCCATCAGGATTGGTGGGGTTGGTCTTGCAAAGGTTCAACCAATTCAAGCCCTAACTCCTTATATTTCGACCTCGTTGGGGACATGCAACGAAAAAAAGACAAAAAGCAGACCGATTTGATACCACTGACCCAGATTTAAATAGGAATGCAACAAATTACAGAGATAACCATAAATATAGATATGCAGCGGAAATAATACTTCATTTCATTACTGTAAAATATTGAAATATGCTTACAAATAGAAATGGAAATAAACCAGCTAGGGTGATGGTAGCTTATCTATGAGAAGAGATGTGGCGGCTACATGCCTCTAAAATATGTTACAATGAGGCTCGAAGGTCTATTTATTGTTGACAAATATTGGAAAAACCTAAACATCCAAAAACCTAACCCTAGAAGATGAAACACCAAATTGTGGGCCCCGTTTGGGTAAATTCGTACATCAACCTCCCCGGGACGTAACTTTGGCATACGATCTCCATTTGATGCACACAATATCTCATTAGAAAGATCTATCTGAGAACTACAACTTTCGAACCATGTACCCATGTTTCTCCCATATTTCCCAAAAAACATCGTTTAGGGCCTCAAAACAGTTGTGGAAGTTCAATACCTAAACAACTGCTCAAAATAGTAAACTGTGCTACAATTACAGAAACTGAAAAACTGAAAGAGACAATTGTGGGGGTCCAAGTGGGATAGGTAGGTGGCCACCACCATCCACCTGGATCATTAAAATTCTTGGGAGCTTCTAAATTCATAATCATTATTATCTTTGCATGGTCCATGATCAATCCCTACTTACACACTACATGGCCTAGCAAAACTCCAATAGGCACACAAAATATACATTTCTTCATGTTCACCATGATCTGGTATCTACGTCATGTATCCAGCATGAGGCACAAACTTACAATGTGGTGCTTCACACTTTTGAACACAGTCCAGTCATCAAAATAAACCTCAAGAATTTATGAATAAACTCCTTAAACACGACGATTACTACTATGGAAAATATACATGTATCCAGCATGAGGCGCAGAATTACAATGTGGCACTTCACGAATTCAAACACATTCTAGTCATCAAAATACACCTCAAGAATTTATGAATAAACTCCTTAAACATGACGATTACTACTCTGGAAAATATCATGGGCACATTTTCAACCCGAATGGCATTACTGTATACTGAAAGCAACCGCACTCTATATTGAAGGTTGTCTTGATGCGATCCTCCAGCGCGATCGGAATCTGATGCTACCGTGAGAAACCATCAGTGAATGAATAAGCCTCTTGTCCTCAAACATTATATAAAACTTCATCTATAAAAGGTGTGGGAAACAGATCATGTGCACATGCATCATTCAACTTTCTTAGATCTATGCATATTATGATTTTGCCTTGCTACTTCTTTTCCCGAACCAGTATAGGGCTCACACAATCAGATTCTTGTACTGGTTGAACGATTCTAGCTTCCCCGCATTTTGTCCAGTTCTTTGTGCATGTTTTCTTTATACTTCGGATTTAGCCGATAAGGTCTTTGCTTTATGGGCTTCGCGTCAGGTTTCAAAGTAATTTTCATTATGCCCAAATCTCCTATCATACCATTCAGATTTGAGAACTTCATTGGGAATAGATCCTAGTATTCGTGCAGCAGTTCGACCACCTTATCAACTATATATTTGTACCAACAGTCTCTTATCTTTGTGAACGTAGGCTCCTCATCAGATCCAATATTTACATGTTAGGTTTTCAATGACTCTACTACATCAGGGTTCTCTGTCTTAGATCCTTCAACCACGCACTATTCTTCTTGTACTTCTGCAATCACATTGTAGCACTCTAGTGTGTGGCGCAATTGTGTACTCCTGTTGGGAATGGATTCCCCCAAGGGTCAGTTTTGGGGCTAAAAGACCATGATTTGGGGCAGAAAGCCCAAATTTTGTAATGAAAATGTAAATTCTCGACATTTTGTGGTCGCATAGTGTGAAGATGTCAAGAGTCGTAAAGGGTTGTCCCCCCTTGTTTTTCAAAGTCTCATGTCGGCTGTAAAGATCTACCCATGGTCCGCGGACCATGGGATTGTATAAAAAGTGAGATTTAGAAGAGTCTAAGAGAAAAGGAGGGAAAAAATAAGAAGAGTTTTTGGGTAAGAAGTTCTAAGTGTTCTTGGGTCCTAGCGTAGGTAGAAGCTCTATAGCTGAGTGCGCAAAGGCCTAGGGTGTAAGTCTACATCTGAGTGCGTGGATAACTGTAGTTGTGTGTGCATGGTGGATAGAGTCTATACTAAAATTGAGATATCAATAAAGAGAAGTTTTTTGCAAATCACTGTGCATTTTGTCTATGTTTAATGCATTTTATTATATTATGTTACAATCTGGGTTTACATTATAATGCTTAGTTGATGCACAAATGTATTTGATTATATCTATTAAATGAATGCAAGAAAGAATTTAGGTTTACGCGAAGATAACTATAAGTGCATGGTAGAGTAGGTAACACTTAATATAACTTTGGAACTTATACAGTAACATAGCCACATAGGTGCGTAAGTGCTTAGACCTATGGTTAGGGTTACGTGAAGATCAGTCAAGTACCTTCACAGAGGTACTGAAGGTCAAAAGAGAAGGAACATCGATAAGCCCTAAAATCTTATTGATTTGCATGAATGCAGGATCAAGAAGTGTAGATTGACATCACGACCATCCTAGGGTGCAAAAGCTTGGTTCCTGCATCCCACCATACTGCTTCGGGTGAGACTTTGATCTGCATCCCACAGAATGATGCCAAAAGGGCCAGTAGTGTAGGGATTTTCTTGGCTAACTAATGTTGAACCTGGTTCAGGGCCCATCAAGCCAACAAATGGTTTTGTTGCCAGGACCAGGATCTGCATAATGAGATGTGTGATGTATTATCATTGGAATCGAACTACAAAAGAGATCAAAACCTGGTTGGATAGAAAGATCCATGAATTCGTGGCACAAGAAAACAAGAATCCACGATTGACAAAAGAACAGTGGTTGGACACATACGTGTACATAGAAATACATGAAATATTCTTCTGTTCCTTCTCGGTTGAGTTATACGAGTGGTTATCACGAAGTTGGAAAATAGCCAAGGAAGGTGGGGGCTTGACAGTCCGATTGTTTGGACACTGGAGCTAGTAAGGAGGTTGGAAGCTTCTGAAGATAAGATCATGTGCATTGTCGACCATTGTATGGACTGCATCATAGGAGCAGTTTTGATAGAGTTCACGGTCGATACCTCTGTCAGTTACAACGAAGCAAGGTGCCACTTCTTTAAAGGACCGCGAGGTAAGTATTAAAAATCACTGAACACTTGGATTAATATGGTCTTCTGTGAACAGCGGGTTATGCGGTTACCTTGATGTTTGGAGCTATGCCAAGCGGAAAGCTGTTCAGGGATGGAGGAAGAAGAAGTCCTGAGTAGAGCCCACTGATCGAACCTCCTTTAAGTGACGATGAAGGAGCACTGTAGAATTCTCCCCTGAGAAATAGTCAGTTGATAAGACAAGGGTTTCCGTGAATACCTACATCGCCTCCACCCCCATTCCATCCATCCATGCCACCTCCATCCTCATCTCCACCGCTCAACCCATCACCCACACCATTGCTACCCCCACTGTCCAATATGGCGAACTCTGTAAAACTACATGTATTCAAGGGCATAGGGAATGACGACTTGAACCAATTTCGGTTGGTCATAAATACCGTATGGGAAGCGTAGGGCGTTACAGATGATCACATGAAGAAGGCGATGTTGGTTAGTGATTTGCAGGATCGCACGCTAACCTAGTACATTAAGTAATCTGATGATGACCAGGCAGCTAAGCTGCTAGAGATCCAGACCACGCTGAATAAAGAATTCAATAGGCCTAAGTCTGAAGCACAATCAATTGTGGGATTCAAGGAAATTCTGATGAAACCAGGTGAGACCCCTTGAGAGTTGGATCAGAGATTGAAGTGTAAAATCCATGAAGCTAATACGAATTTAACGGAGGGGAAACACCACGAATGGTTCATGGCTTTACTCCTCCCTCACTTAAGGGTTGTGTTGTCACAAGAGAACATTATGAATCAGGTAGAAGCCTTGGAGATTGCAATGAGAGTGCATGAAACATTGATGCAAGATCTGAATTTGGGGGTTCAACATGTTCATGCAAAGTTGCAAAACCTTTGTCTCGAGATGAAAAGTCTGAAGCAGGAGAGAACAACTTAGCCAGAGGCACACGAAGAAGTTTGGTGCATAAAATGCAAGGGTCATGGGGCATGACAAGGATCACTACCCAGTCGTCACAAACTACGTTGCAGAAGGAGGACCAATGCCTCTATGACTGGAGGTCACAACAGGGCCAAGTGCAAGGCCTACACTATGGTGTGCTATATGTCAGGTAGTAGGGAAACATATGAATGATAATTCCCATTTGTCTCCAGAAATTCATGTAGACACCACAACGAATCTTTTGCAATTTCTTTCAATCAATAGGCCATGACAAGCATAATTGTCAAAGTTACGAATTAATGATGGACAGGACACCTACATACAGGGTGTAGTTAGAAACATGACCTGCATACCACGGCATTGCGGGAACACAAGGAGAGTATCAGGCGCGCAACCGAGGCTAAGGTGGAGGAGGGCCTAGGAGAGGCCAAGGGCGGCTGATTTGTTACAATTGTGGAGGTCTAGAACACTATGCGAGGGACTATCCAAATCCGACATGATTGTCATGCCACTATTGTACTCAGTTTGACCATGAGACTGAGGATTGCCCAATATTATTGGCTAGGATTCGTGAAAAGTGGGCGCAACCTCCACAGCAAAAATAGAACCTCCAGATGATGAGGGTTTAGCCCAGATAGGAAGACCCTAAGGTAAACATTATGCTGCGAAGCGGAACTACAACAGGGGAGGACAAAGGCAAGCAGCCTACAGAAGGCGAATGGGTCTGCAAAGCACCAGAAAAGGAGACTAGGTTTGATTTGGAGGGCTTAAAAGAAACATTTATGGAAGTAAAGAAAATCTTCGCTGAGGCCTCTACCTCAGGAAGTTAGGAAAAACTAGTTGAAGAAATGGACTCATCCATGATTACCACATTCTTGGAGACCTGCATGAAGCTGCTCCATGACAGTAAGGTTGTAAAGGGCCTACATGACTTGATCAATCGGTGTGCTAGTAAGGATGGTGCTACTGGTGAACCGTGCATGGTCGAGAAGCTTGGCAAGCACAAGGCAAAGACCGAGCAGGAAATGAGATTCACCGCGTAGATAGGGGAATACGATATGGACCATGTTATCCTGGATCTGGTGTCTGACGCGAATGTTTTGCCAAAATAGACTTGGGAAAGAATGAGGAGACCTATGATCTAGTGGTCTCCGATATAGTTAAGAATGGGGAATCAATAGAAAATTATCCCCATGGCGAGGCTACTTGGGGTCACAGTTGACATTGAGGGCGTAAGTGCGCTGGCGGATTTTGAGGTAATAGAGATTGTGGAATCCATACCGTGTGCTCCTTGGAATCGATTAGGCCACTGAAATGAATGGGGTAATCAACCTAAAGAAGTGGAAGATGATATTTGAAAAGAGTCACTCCGCATAGTGGTGTCGCTAGATCCCACAGAGGGATTGCAATATATTGAACTAGTCTGAGATTACGAAAGTGATGATGATCTGGACTAGATTTACAAGATAATGGTGCAAGACCAAGATTGGGTGAATCCTACAGCGGATGGACATATTGCATGGGATCGCGAAAGCTCCTAAACATGAGATTCAGATGAAGAATTGGAGCACTGGAAAAACTGACTGCATGAAGTATCTATGCTACGTTGTAATATGATGACCAAGTTGTTGCATTTTGTGTCATCTGAAGTCAGAGATCTGCCTCATTATGATGGGCTAATGGATGTTGATTGCTTTTTGGATGCATTTGGAAGAGAAGTGTCGGAGAAAAATCGCTTCTAGGCCTTGGACTATGTTATGCTCTTAACCTGCAAATGATACCCAAATACAGAATATGCGCAGAAAAGAGACCCAGAATACAAAATATGCGAAGAAAAGATGCCCAGAACACAAAATAGCAATGAATTTATTATTCAGAGAGTAATTTTCACTTGCCTCTTCGAGGGGGCAACCTCCAATAGAGAAGAGCTTGATTACAAAATAAGACATGATGCTCTTCGCAGGGAGCTTCTATCCTTTATATATGACTCCTACGTGCAATACCACGGGCCAATACCGTGTATTACTAATACCATCTGTCTAATACTACGGCCCGTTTGCAACTAACTGTGGTTCCATTATTAATTGCGGATTAACCACTTACAATTATTAATATGGGCTTTCTTAACTCTTGACTATGACGTGGTCCCATTACATAGATAAGGGGGTTAGGGTGGGACCCTAACATGCCCACCCCTTTAAGACTAGCCTTGTCCTCAAGGCTGAAGCTGTGGAAACTGCTGCAGAATAGTGGCTGGCTCCCAAGTTGCATCTTATGGAGAGGTGTCTTTCCATTTGACGAGGACTTCCTTAATCATGTGGCCGCGCAGTTGCTTGACTCGTGTGTCGAGGACCTATTCCGGTTGAAGCCAAATGGATCCTTCTTCGTCCAATTCCGGGAGACTAGTCTGAATTCTGCAATTGTTCC
>APFE030230657.1:367113-403512 GCA_000404065.3 Pinus taeda
CGGCCATTTCCGCAGGGGACACCTTTTGGACCTTAAGTGTTTGAGTCGTGTTCTGAGCCTGTGGGGGACGACCTTTAGCGGGGAAATTTGGGCGACTGTATTGGGCTGCTAATGCACGTTCCACCTTACGAGCTACCTAGCAAGCCTCCATCCACGTAGGAGGGTGGTGAAGTAGAACTTGAGCTTTGATGGCTTCTTTAAGACCGCTGGTAAAATATTCCGTGTAGAACTCATCAGTGAGACCCTTAGTGCGGAAAGCTAAGCCTTCAAAAGCATTAATATATTCCTCCATTGTACCATTCTGTCAGAGCTTAGTGACGACCCAAATAAGAGTCTTCTTGTTCAAAGCGATCTCGAAGAGCTTTGGTAAATTGGGTCCAAGTCCTAAAATATCCATTGCAACGTTGATGCCATTCCCACCATTGCCACCGTTCATTGTCGAAGTACATGCTCCCCAACATAATCTTAGTCACATCATCTATCATATGATTCAATTTGAAATACTGCTCCATTTGTGCTAGCCATGTGAATGTGTGAGAACCATCAAATTTATGCATATCCAACTTAGGAGGTCGCTGACTGGGTGGTGGATGGGTGTGCCAGATGTGAGGAGAGTGGTTAGATTCACCATAAATGCCTTCATGGCCATTATACCCCTCCTCGTGGGCTTGCTCCTTGCCGTTAGACATAATATCCTCCTTGCCTTTTGCCTGAAGATTCTGTAGCTAGATACTTAGTCCGCTAAGCTCTCTGTGCATTCTCTCCAGATCTAGTCTGCGAAGCTGATTTTGGATTTCGTTCACATTTTCTTCCAGTTTGTCCATCCTTTCATTGGCCATCGCTTGAGCTCTAGTTGCTACCATACACTGACCAAATGAAAAATTGGGACCGCCAAAAAAATTTCACAATTAATTGAATGGTACCATTATGCTCAGCTCGTCGTCCTAATTTTAATGGGCTATATCACCAATAAGCGTCCCGAAAGATCTCAGACCTTTTTCTTTTTTCTTTTTTTTTTTTTGCTCCTAATGGAGTTTTACTCCTTCTTGATCAATATTGCAGTCGCCAAATCCTCAAAATGTCAATGCGGCCAAAAGTCTTGCGACAATTATACCCTAGTATAGGAACCCTTCACAACGCTCCTGGTCTGGTGGATCTAAGAGATCTGAATGGTGGATCGGGTAGCACTGGACGGCTGAACTGACTGCTTTGGCAGATCTGATGAATCTAATAGATCAGAACTAGCTGATTGGGACCGATGTCTGTTGCTGCTGCACTCCTTTTCTCAAGTGGATCTGGAAGAGATGATGAGTAAAAAGGAAACTAGGGTCTTGAGGAGTGTCAGGTGCTACAGATCGCAATATACATAAGGGTCTGGCAGTAGTACTCGGCCCAATGTTTCAGGGCTCTAATTAAGGAGGGTCGACCGTACCCTTAGCCGTACCACCCAACTACCCTATCGTACGGGCGAGTAATCTCTCCGAGTGCTGTTCTCGGTGTACTGTAGCCGCAAGACGATCGCTGATTTATCTATGGTCAGGTTTTCAGGGAGCCTATGGGGCTTCCGATATACCCAGAGGGTACGTGGAAGACAGTCCATGCGCAGTTCTGTCTAATGCGCTACTACTCGAAGGCTACCCAAAGGGGTTACAAGGGAGTCCAACAGACGTGACCACCTCTTGTATTTCCTGCGTGCATGCCTCCCCAAATCCGCAGATTTATGCGCTAAACGATAGATCCCGTGGTTTAAAGACGCCGGAACACGTCTCGAGCCAAAACAAAAATTTTCTACTAAATGGAGATCCCAACGGCCCTGGAAAGTGCTCTCATACCACTTGTTATGCTCTTAACCTGCAAATGATACCCAAATACAGAATATGCAAAGAAAAGAGACCCAAAATACAGAATATGCGAAGAAAAGATACCCAGAACACATAATAGCAATGAATTTATTATTCAGAGAGTAATGTTCACTTGCCTCTTCGAGGGGGCAACCTCCAATAGAGCAGAGATTGATTACAAAATAAGACACGATGCTCTTCGCAAGGAGTTTCTATCCTTTATATATGACTCCTACGTGCAATACCACTGGCCAATACCGTGTATTACTAATACCATCTATCTAGTACTATGGCCCATTTGCAACTAACTTTGGTTTCGTTATTAATTGCAGATTAACCACTTACAATTATTAATATGGGATTTATTGACTCTTGACTATGACGTGGTCCCATTACATAGATAAGGGGGTTAGGGTGGGACCCTAACAGACTAGGTACTGTGCGCTATGCTTGCAAGATGGTGGGGTATGTACAAGGATAGTTTCGGTGATTGGTGCGACTATAGGAGGATGATGAGAATACGTTTGGGGCAGCCAAAAGTGTGGATGACACATAAGTATGATGGAAGGGATGACCCACACGATCACCTGGCTAAATGGAATAACACTTATGGTACGGAGCGCCAGCATGAATGGGTTCATCTATTTTTTCATACCCTGGGCGTCATACCAATGAGTTGGTACTTGGAAACCAAGCTTTGCCATTGCGCTGACGAGTGGGACATCTTACGCTAGGTATTTTTAATGACATTCAGCTTTGAGGATGGGTTTGAATATATTGACGTGGTGCTGCAGGAGGTTAAAGCAGCCATATTTAGGATACCGCAAGATCCTTTGGACCTAATCCAACCTGATTAGACTACCGAGCTGAGCCATGCACTAGAGTGCTATAACGTGACCATTGAAGAAGAAGACGAGGATCCTTGAAAGATTAATATTTCAGAAACTAAAGGTCACCGCGAGGTTGAAGGGCTGCAAATAGAGGATCCTAACAGAACTGTGCTACTGAAAGCCAGGCAAGTCAACATTGGCACAAAAGCGGAACCAAAATTTGCAATGATTGGGGACTATTGGGATGATGCAACAATAGACAAGGTCACTGAGCTCCTCCAGGAATATCAGGATTTGTTCCCCACAATTTTTTTTGATTTAAAAGGGATAGTAGGAGACTTGGGTGTCACAAAGATCACCCTGAAACTAGACGTGAAGCCTGTAAAACTAGAACCTTACCACCTTAATCCTAAGTATAAGAAAAGGGTTCGCACTGAGTTAGATAAGATGCTCATGGCAGGAATTATTGAACCAGTAGAAGAATTTGATTGGGTAAGCCCGATAACAGTTCAGGAAAAGAAACAAAAATAAGAAATAAGGATATGTGTGGATCTCCCGAAGTTGAATGATGCTTGTGTGCATGATCCCTTCCAAACTGCATTCACTGACGAGGTCTTGGATAATGTAGGTGGCCAAGAAGCATACTCTTTCATTGATGGGTTCTGTAGGCATCATCAAATCAAAATCGCACCTGAGGATCGAAGTAAGATAACCATCATGAGGAATGGGGATGTTTTCAGTATACTGTAATGCCTTTTGGGCTAAAGAATGAACCAGAAATATTTTCATGCATAGTCATTGCAACATTCAAAGACTTCATTCATAAGTTCTTGGAGGTGTACATTGACGATTGGGTACTGTTTGAATTATTCAAGCGTCATGTGTCAAGTTTGCACTTAATTTTAGATACATGTTGGAGATATCAAATCGCGCTCAATCTTAAGAAGTGTCTATCTTGTGTCCTTTTCGGGATCCTGCTGGGGCATGTGCTATGCAAACAAGGATTGATGGCAGACCCAGTGAAGATCATGGTGATAATCAACTTGGAGGCGCCAAGGAATGTAAAATGGTTGTGTGCAACCCTGGGGCATACTGGATACTATAGGAAGTTCCCCAAGAGCTATGCCCAGATCATCGCACCCATGGAGAAATTGTTGAAAAAGAACTCTACATTCTATTGGAGTGATGAATACTAGAAGAGCTTGGACATGCTAAAAGAGAAAATGGCCACTGCGCCATTCCTAGTCTTCCCGGACTAGAAGAAGGAATTCCATGTGCACAACGACACCTACTGTATTGCACTGGGGGCCATGCTGACACAAGTGGGTGAGGAGGAATTGGACCATCATATAGAATTTGCGAGTAGGAAGATATCCCAGGTTGAGAAGAACTATTCCACTACAAAGCGTGAAGGACTATCCATGGTATACGTGCTCCAAAGGTTCGGGCACTATTTGCTGGATGGATATTTAATGAGCTTCATCATTGGGAAATTATACGGGCCTTAATTCACCTCCTAGCTTAGTCAAAACAACTATTCTCACAACTTATTGCATACTTTTGATTATATTTTGTTTATGACATGAGTTAGAGTTGGATATTTTTCTCTATGCTCTAATGTGTAGTTAATGCACGATTAAAGGACAAAATCAAGGAATTTTGTCAAATACCATGGTCAAAAATCGAATGGGACAAGGGAGAGGAATTATAGGAGGTAAATCCTCCTCATTTACTACCCCTCCATTTGAATATTCCTCCATTAGCTCAGAGTGCAAATAGCCAAATCATGAGGACTAAAAGGCAACCGAGCAAGTGAAAGTCATAGCACCAGTTTATCTCGAATTTGGGAGCCTAGCCTCCCTAATTTTAAGGAATTCATTGGAGACTTCAAACGTATAAGTAGAGAGGCCTAGGACCTCATTAGGATTCAAAACTTTTATTGTAAAAATTTAGTCTATTTTTGGGCTACAAGACTTCTGATAGTTTTTGATGTAATCCATTGTTTTGATAAGAAGAATGCGTTTTGTTAGGAGCCAACACTGAGTTAACTCAGAGGGCTGAAGCTCTTGGGTTAGGGCCCAACCCTAGTAGAAAAGGCTCCTCTTTACTGTACATCTATGCTAGTGTATATCCATGGTTTAATCATTCATTTACTTAAGTAGTCACATTTCCATTACAACAACATAGAGTAGATTGGTTGTGTTTTAGTTTGCTTCCATTTGCACCTCTTTTCAATTAGCATTTTAGAAAGGAGAAAAAGATCACCATAAGTTTGTCAGCAAGTGTCTCGGCCTCACCTCCTCCTTTTAGGACCATGACTTGACAAAGAGACCCTTCAGCAACACCAAAAACACAGATTTCTAGTTCTTACATGAGCATTGGAGTTTGTCATGTTGATTCAGTACTTGGTTCATTTCATCATCATCTTTTTCCATCACTCTCATTCTGTAATAAGATCTCACTCATATTCTCATTTCCTTTAGCACTTTCTACATGCATAATATATGTGGAAGCTAATAAATCACATCTTAATCAGATTATACCCATACATTTCCTTACCATCCGATCCACCAGAAGCCTGACCAATCGTCGTCAACCACGTGTCGCATATTAATTTCAACGTTTGACTTTAGGCACTCCAAATCTCCACCATCAATCTGTTTTTCTTGATCCAACTGCTATCACGTCACCTTCTCGCCAACTAGCTTGGCCAATCTCCACTGTTGATCAATCCTACAAGATCCAATGGCTATCGTGAAATCTCATGTGAATTCCAACACGACCAATATCCAACTGAGAGCACGTGAGAAAAGTGGTTTTCCCATGCTACGTGTTACTTACTTAGGCTAATCGCATGAAATTTAGGAATTCCACTTGCAACTCTTAGGGCATGTGAGATACCTCTTACCACCTATATTCATTTCAAAATTTGACTTTAGGCACTGCAAATCTCCACCGTCGATCTGTTTCGCTTGATCCAACGACTATCCATCACCTACTCACCAACTAGGTTGGTCGATCTCCACTGTGGATCAATCCCACATGATCCAATGGCTATCACAAAATCTCGCGTGAATTCTTGCATGGTCGATATCCAACCCTGAGCATGCGAGAGAAGTGGTTTTCCTGTGCTATGTGTCACTCGCTTAGGCTAATTGTATGAAATTTAGGAATTCCGCTTACAGCTCTTAGGGTACGCGAGAGACTGCTTACCACCTATGAAGACTGCTCCATCATACCGCACATTTTCCACCTTTCTATTGACACATGACTTAATGTGATCCATGTAGCTATTAACATAATCTCTTGCGATAAGATCTCTGCCACTCATCTTCCCTTAATCCTATTTGTTGATCGACCCATCGATCTATTAACTTAATCTCCTGTGATAATGTCTCCACCGCTCATCTTCCGTTAATCCTATTGATTGATCGATCCATCCATCTATTCACTTAATCTCCAGCGATAAGATCTCCAAGGCTCTTCTTCAGTTAGTCCTATTTGTTGATCCGCTCGATCCAACAGTTCCTACGCATTACTGCTTCATTACATCTACATTTCACTAATTTCGATCTTCGATTGCTCTTCCTCTTGACTCCTTCCTGAACTTTGTTTTGTGTATTAGTTAAGCACTGCCACTCCTCAGCTTTGATTTGGTTATTCAATTAGACTCCAACATTGTCTAATCATCACAAACATGAAAAAACCAAGAAAAGTGAAAACAAATTTAGTTTAGTTTCCTTACTTACACGTTACTATTGTTTCATGCTCTTTACTTCTGTAACTTAGATAGCAGCATTAGGTTAGGATTGATTTAGCAATTTTTCTTAGCATAGTTGTTTAAATGGTTAATTAGGATATGGTGTGATTTAGCATTACATGTTTTTTTCTTTATTACTGCAATATAGTGGCTCTCTTAGAATAGATTTGCTCTACTTCCATCAAAGAAGTAAGCTTCTTCTGAATCTATAGAAGTCTACCTTGGAACCCCTAGTGTCTCTCACCAAATGAATAGTGGCAACATGCAGGACCTTCAATTTTACTTGTGCATATAGCACTATCACCTCCAAGTTTGTATGAACCCCGAGTTGATAAGTAAAGTTGGTAGCCTAAGAATTGTAGCATCCTTGCTACAATACTTGTGCTCATCACTTTTTGGCACCATTCCCAGGGAGGTGTCTGAGTAGAATGTGATTACTGCTTTATTTTCGTCTATTTCTAATCTTCTATTTTTTGCAATTAGTTTATTTCTATAAAAGTAATCTAGTAGCTTCCTTTCTTTCAATTGTCATTATCTGCTTTCCTTTCCGTTATGCAATTAGAATTTCAATTCAACAAGTAACTTCTCTTTCTATCAGTAGTTTTCATTCAATCAACAATTTCATTTCTGAAAATTACTTTCCAACTTAAAAGAAAAAGTCTTATAAAATTCAACCCAAAAAAATTTCCTTTCATGCCTCAAAGGAATATGGAAAATTTAGGGAAATTCTTGCCAAATACCCCACTTCATCCAACAACCAATCTTCTCTCTTCTTCGGTGGCTGTGAACTAGAGGAACCTTTAGGTGAGAAACTTGACATATTTGAAGAACCTACAAGGGAAGAAGAAGAAGAGGAACCCATTCCTACTAAACCAATGGCTGAAAACCGAAATGATAGAGGAAATAGAGATAGAATTGAGGGTGTCTTCCCCATTAGGGAAACCAATGGGGACACTAAGATGAAGAATATAAACCCCTCTACTCTACCTCATTTCCATGGCCTAACCATAGAGGACCCTGACACTTTCCTATTTGAGTTTTTTGTTATATGCTGAACCTATGACTATATAGATGATAAGAAAAAGGTAAAGTTGTTTCCATCTACCCTCAAGGATGCAACATTGTGCTAGTTCATGGGTTTACTTGGAGATAGAATCACAACTTGGGCTCAGATGCATGAGCCTTTTAACAAGAAATATTGGGACTATTGTAGTTCAAAGGATACTAAAGAAGAGATTTTTAGGATAACCATGGGCCAGGATGAATCCTTAGAAGACTACGAAGAAAGGTTCCAGCTTAGTTACGAAAGGGCTAGGTGCACACTTGACCCTGAGTCACTAAATTTGGTCCTGCTCAGAGGAGTAAGGGAGGATCTTATGGATACTTACATTTGTTAGTAGGAGGAGATATCTACCAATTACCCTTTGAGGATATCAAGACTATCTTTAGAAACCATTCTAGGGGCAGCCAGGAAAAAGGGGAGGAGTAGTCAACCTATGGCCAGTACATCATCTTCCAACTTATCCATCAAGGGTCAAATTGGAAATATGTTGGAAGATTTAAAAAGTGAGATGTTGCAAACCCTTTCCTTGAAATTAGATACCATGAACATGAAAAGGAATCTAGAGGAAGCAGAGAGAGCCTTGGCCATATTTTGTCTTAGATGCACTAGGAGGCATCCTAGGAACGAATGTCCATTGATCTGTATTGATATTTGCTTGGTATGTGAAGAACCACAGACAAGTGCCCTTCTTTACCCAGACTCAAATATGTATATCAAGGAGCTGAAGGGGTCATCGAGCAGCTTTTCTACATTAACCAAAGGAGACCTCCTAGGCCTAGACCATACCAACAGGGTATGGAAGGGTCATCCCGCGCATACTACAACCCCAACCAAACCACATATATACCTTCTTGGGGACCCCCTACTCATAATTCTTAGTGTACACCCCCTCCTTGGTCCTATGCATCTCAGTATCAATCCCAGCCAGCGAGCCAATCATTTCAATCTTACATTCTACCACAACCTTAGGGGAATGCCCCACTGTAGGGGTGGAGGCCCCAATACAACAATGCTCCAGCTCTATTACCTCCACCACCTACCCAACCACAACTCCTACACTCTACTACACCCCAGCAACCCTAGATGCCTACTCAGCCAAATCCGAACCCGAAAAATAGGCAGGCTCAACAAGTATGCAGTGGAGAGACATCATACCTAGCTTATGTTGTAGAAATCCAGGAGATCAACCTAATATCTGGGAGAATTATCCCAGACAACCAACCTCCCTCTCCACATACGGAGGTTGAGGAAGAAAGAGAGGAAAGAAACCTTAAAGTAAATCCACCCTTTCCTGAAAGATTAGCCCAACCACTACAGCCTACTACAGAAGAAACTGAACTTCTGGGAGAATTGAAAAATCTATGTGTAAATATCCCCCTTCTCCACGCAATAAAAGATGTTCCCATTTACAATAAGTTGATTAACGAGAAATTCTTCAAGCATCCGGGAAGAAGAAAAAGGGATTCCCTTACCATTAATTTCATTGGGTAGTTGTCCGACTTAATGCTGGGGTAGGAAATATGTTTGAAATATTTGGACCCTAGAAGCCCTATAGTAGATGTGCACATCAATGGCACCATCATCCCACACACTCTGGTTGATCTTGGGGATGCCATTAATGTGATGACCAAGGAGACCATGCTCAAGCCCAACCTCCAAGGGTCATTAAGGAAGACCACAACAGTTCTGCAACTTGCAAACTGTTCCACAATCACCCCTGACGGAATTGTGGAGGATGTGATGGTCTCCATTGACTCCTCGGAGTACCCTAAAGATTTTCTAGTTCTCTAGCTAAAGGCTAAGCTTACTGGTTACCCTCTCATCCTTGGGAGGCCATGGTTATCCACAGCCGATGCTTACATTAGCTGCAGAGCTAGGAATATGACCATCAAGAATGGGCATATGTCCAAACAGTTAGTCCTATACCCTCCTTTTCAGCCTTATCTAGAGCATGATTTAACTTTATGGTTGGAGAAGGAGGAAGAAGATGAGGTTTATTCCACCCAACTTTATGCTTTGGAAGCAACCATAGGAGGAGGACATCAAGATGAGGATTATTTAGTTGAACATCTGCACCAAAGGCCAACTCCTAGTTCACTACCAATAGAAGAAGAAGTAAGGGAAACCTAGAACAATCATCTCATTGACTTATGCTTGGCCAATTCCAAGCCACTCTGTGTGAAAACCATAAAATTAATCCCATAGAAAACTCTGAAAATTAATCCATCTCTTTCTGCTCTCGAAGAGGAAAAGCTATGCAACATGTTGAGAGAAAACCTAGAAGCCTTCGCTTGGAATTACAAGGAAATGAAGGGAGTACACCCCTCAGTGTGTACTCACCACATATACATCAAAGAAGGTTCAAAGTTAGTCTGGAAACCACAAAGGTGGACGTGTCCACCTCTTAAAGATATAGTCAAAGAAGAACTGCAAAAACTGCTAGATGAAGGATTCGTTCACCCTATCTCTAACAGTGAGTGGGTCTCTCCTTTAGTGTTATTTCCCAAGAAAAATGGTAAGTGGAGGATTTGTGTCGATTATAGGGAGTTGAACAAAGCCACAAAGAAGGATCATTTTCCCCTACCCTTCATTGACCAAGTTCTAGATGGCCTGGCAAGGAAGAAGTTTTTTTCTTTCCTAGATGGATTTAGTGGGTACAACAAAATCCAAATCTGCCCAGAAGACCAGGATAAGACCACATTCACCTGTCCGTGGGGTAGATTTACCAAGTTCTAGATGGCCTGGCAAGGAAGAAGTTTTTTTCTTTCCTAGATGGATTTAGTGGGTACAACCAAATCCAAATCTGCCCAGAAGACCAGGATAAGACCACATTCACTTGTCCGTGGGGTAGATTTTCCTATAGGTTCCTCCTTTTTGGCATATGCAATGCTCCTGCCACTTTCGAGAGAGCAGTCTTAAGTATTTTTGCTGAATTAGTACATGATGCGGTGGGAATTTATATGGATGATTTTACACCTTATGGCTATGATTTTCAAGAAGCCCTGACTAACCTAGGCAAAGTATTGCACAAATGCATTGAAATGAACCTGTATCTAAGTCTAGAAAAAATTCAATTCCTAATGACTGAAGGGACCGTGCTAGGTCATTAAATATCTCAACAAGAACTACAAGTGGACCCGAACAAAATAGGAATCATCCAAAGGGTCCCACTTCCACTAAAGCAGAGGGATGTTAGGAGTTTCTTGGGGTTAGCTGGATGCTACCAAAAGTTCATGAAAGACTTCAAAAAGTTGGCCTCTCCTTTATTTGGGTTGTTGGCCAAAGATTCAGAGTTTATATGGTCAAAAAGTTGTTAAGAGGCCTTACACATTTTAAAGAGTAAGTTAACCACTGTACCAATTCTTCGAGGCCCAAACTGGGCCCTCCCTTTTCATATTCAAGTTGATGCCTCACCGAAAGCCATAGGAGAAGCCTTAGGTCAGGTAGAGGAGAAATTCCCCTATGCCATTTATTTTATCAGTAAGAACTTGTCGAAGGATTAGCTAAATTATACTGTGATTGAAAAGGAACTCCTAGTTGTTGTGCATTCACTAAACAAATTTAGGCATTACATTATAGGCTAGCAAACATTTGTGCATACTAACCACACTCCAATCAAATATTTAATGAACAAACTAGATGTGAATGCTAGAATTATAAGATGGTTGCTTTTATTATAGTAATTTGATCTAACTATTGTTGATAAGCCTGGTAAGGAAAATGTTGTTGGACACTTTCTATCTAGGATGAATTTGCTGCAGGTAAGAAGGAATGGTGGATGACCAATTACTAGATGAGCATTTGTTTGCTATTTCAGTTCTCTCCCCATGGTTTGTTGATATAACAAACTATCTGGTATCAACACAGTTCCCACCAAACTTTCCCTCTAAAGAAAATAACAAGATAGTCAGGAAAAGCACCCCCTTCAACTAGATTGGGGGAAATCTTTTCAAACTTGGCCCAGATCAAATCTTGAGAAGGTGTGTAAGGGAAGAAGAACTTTTTGACATCCTTCTGACCTGTCATGATGGGCCTTGTGGAGGTCACTTTGCAACAAATAGGATAGCACTCAAAGTGTTACAAGCGGGCTATTATTTTCCTAGTCTTCATCAGGATGTGAAAAAGCACATTAGTTAGTGTGATCGGTGCCAAAGGATGGGAAAGCCTACTCCAAGATATGAAATGCCCCTACAACCTCAAGTGACTTTTGATCCATTTAACAAGTGGGGAATGGACTTCATTGGGCCTATCAACCCTCCTTGAAAGAAAAAATAGTACATTATTGTGTGCATTAATTATTTTACTAAGTGGGATGAAACCAAGGTGATTAAGGCAACAACAGAAGAGAAGGTGGATGAGTTCCTAAGGGAGAATGTATTCTACAAATTTGGGTACCCTAGAGAGCTAGTCATAGACGAAGGTAGCTAGTTTACCTCCAACATGATTGAAGAACTGCTCAGCTATCACAAAATCAAGCATAGGACCTCCACTCCTTATCATCCATAAGCTAATGGGCAAGTGGAGGTGACCAACAGGGCACTGGAGAGCATCTTAACCAAGGTAGTGAGCAGTAGTAGGAAGGATTGGCCAGAGAGACTAGTTGAGGCCACCTGGGCCTATAATACAAAATGGAAGACCACTAGTGGATTAACACCCTATGAGCTGGTCTATGGGAAAAAGGCTTTGTTGTCCATTGAGTTTGAATATAACACATTGAGGATGGAAGCCCAACTATATTTGGATCTTAGTCATGCATAGAAAGAAATATTGTTCCATTTGAATGGCTTGGATGAATTCAGAATGCAGGCCCTCCTACATATAGAGATAGTTCAGCTTCAGAGGAAGATCTGGCATGATAGACATATTAAGGAGAACCAATTTCAAGAGGGCAATTAGGCATTGTTATATGATTCTAGGTATAAATACTTCAAGGGAAAGCTAAGGACAAGATGGCTCTGACCTTATTTGGTGGAAAGATGCCATGATAATGGTTCAGTGCAAGTCAGAACTAAGATGAAGAATCCATTTCATTTCTTGTTAATGGACACCAATTGAAAATGTACAAGAGGCCTTTATCAAAACAAGAGTCCATTGAGAATATCAATAATACAGTGATGATGGTGGAGCAAGTTCTAGCTCTTCCCTCATCAGGTCACTAAAAAGGAGAAAAAAAAAAGAATAAGGATTCGGGTGAAAACCTCCATGAGGTGTCTAAGTCCCATCTTTGGGTTGAAAACCTCGTGAGGTGGTCCAATGATAAAAAAAAAATGATGAAAAAATAGAAAAAAGAATAAGAAGTTCCCTGGGTGAAAACCTTCCTTCAGGCGCCCAGGGAAAACACCTAGGGTGAAAACCTCTCTAAGGTAGCCTAGGTCTTTTTTCAAAAAGAAAAAAAAAAAGAGGAGAAGAAAAGACATAATTTTTATTTTCAGGTGGGCGAGAAAGAAATCATGGAGCAAAGAGAAGATCCAAAGGGAACCTTGCCTCACATATATTCAACTCCTCCACTCCTTACCATGCATCTCTCCATCAATTGCATTGTTTTTTTCACTTCATTGCTTTTATTTAGGCGAAGACTATATTTTCTACAGGATCCTCTGTATTCCTACAGGATCCCCCAAAAACCTACAAGAAGCAATCCGAGGGTGAGTGGTAGGTTAGTTAGGTCCTTTAGTAGCCTATACCATAGAATATCAATCATCAGTTATAGGTCTTCACTAGGATGATCCAAGAGCTCTGGACAACAGACAATAGATAACAGAGGAGGAAGAGGAATGACCATGCAGCAAATAAACAATGCAACACCTCTGATCTTCGACAACTATAGCATGGCTTCGAGACCACAGGTAATTATCCTGCTCACTCACTCATATGCATCATGTGATCAAAAGTTGTAAGGGTTATGAGGTAGTTGGTTTATAAGTGAAAAGGTGGCCAGTTAACTTGGCCACCTTCGTTCAGTCATCACATACAAAACCAGGTGTCCTCTCACACATGGATACACTGAACTCAAACATAGACGAGGAGTAGGACAAGAATTGGTTAACTACAGATCTACAAGGTAGGATCTCATTATGAGGAACCTCATGCCGAAAAGCCATAAAGGGAAACAAAACATCGTTTACATGCATTCATGCATTTCAACTCCTCGAAACTCCCTCACTCAAGTCGCTCTCATAACTTTCGCCACCCACTGGAAGCAAGGATCCATTGTTCTACAAGAGAATTTCTATAGGAGCATGCATAAGAATTCCTACAAGAGTAGTCTAGAAGATACACAGAGGTAGTCTACAGGATAGGCAACAAGGGGTTCAAGAGGGAATATCACGAGAATTTTGGGAGGTGAATTACATAGATAGGAAAGTTTTATTTCCCTTGAATTTAAAATTCTTGTGTCAAACCTCGCATTTCCTCCTCAAGCCTCACAAGCAAGATGACAAGAGGGTTTAATAGGAGAGAACCCGCAAACACTGTGAGGATATAACAACACCCCCAAGTGCTTGAAATATTTATAACACACCAATGAATGGGGTTTTTCGAAAACTTCACAGGGTATGATGATGAGGTAGCTCAAGAATTTTCTCATTCCCTCACTCCACACAGCAAAATCCATGCCACTATTATAGTTAGAGGAATCACTATAGATCTCAACCCAAAGCTCATTAGTGGGGTCACCACACTTCCCTTGGGAATTCCATGGAGAAAAGAAGACAAAGCAGAGAGTCAGGTGGAAAAAAGGAAATTCTTTTTAGAAGGTGAAGAACCCACAAAGGATAAAAATGGAGTAAGGAGGGATAGTCTTCCATACCCATGGAGTGAGGTAGGTTACCAACTCATCAAATATATCTCATGTGAGGGTAGATATAGTGTTTCTTATGGATACCATTTTAGGATGCTTGCAGAATTAAGATTTGGGTTAGAAACACCAGTTCACCAAAGAATCAACATACCCTATTTCTTGATGAAATTACTCATAGACTCCAGCAACAAAGTGTTTCCAGGAAAACTAGTGTCTTTTCGATATGCTAGTCCCACTAAGATTGGTACCTATGTTAAAAAAAAAACAGTCAAAGCAATTTGTGATTTCCTTTATGTATGATAGATAAGAGAGAAGCAAAGGGGACCAACTTGGATCTTCTGCTTGACTCCTTGCTTGATTTCTCTCTCCTTTGATAGAGCTTGCAACTCCTCTCCTACTTGTCTCACTTTGGAGAATACCTGTAGAGACAAAATAACAAAACACCATCAAAGCATATTGATCTATAATATCATAAACAATGCAAAATCAGAAATACATTGAACATACAATTGCATTCACAAATAACAAGATTCACAAATACACAATTATATGGAGGAAAACTCAAAGAACTTTATTAAAATAGAAGGGAGAATTACAACCCAGCAATCTGATCTAGCATCATCCTCCCAGCATCAGAGGTCTCTTCACCTCATGAAAAGCAACATCACCCAACAATACAATGTCTCTTATCAAAGATAAACCAACAACACTTCCTTACAAATTACAAAATTCCAGCCTCTAGATCTCTCAGATGAGGGATCCATTTACAGGTGTCTTGAAAGGGTGTGAGTCAGCTCTGGGTTTTTTATTAGTGTCATTTCCACTCATAGTTCTTGGTTCCACTTGGATATTTCATTGATCTCTTACTCATCCCTGGGCGAATTCAGAGAGGCAAGTGTCATAAGAGAAGTTTCTAGAAGATTCCATGAGCATCCACTTAGCAAACTGTCTCAGCCATTTGTCCATTCTCACTCATCACACCCCACAAAAGGCCTTTTCAGTATGCATCACACCTGGATAGTGTAGCAGCTAGTATGCATCACCCCTTAACAATGGACTAGTCAGTATGGTCCAGTTTTGGCCAGTTCTGAGTGGTTTTTCAAGTGGAACTTCTGGGGAACGATGTAATCAGTTGACTATGATCCTTTAGGGTATGAAACAACACTTTTAGGGGTTAAAGAGCCCTTGGTTTATTGACATATAATATTGGGGTTGCAATGTCCAAATATGTCTATAACATAAAGTAAACGAAGGGAATCCCCAACAATTGGTCCACCATGGGTTGATCAGGATCCTCATTGAGGATGCCCTCCAAAACCTCAGGATCCCTATAACATGGTCTGTCTTTAGAGACTTACTAGCAGAGGATGACATCAAAACCCTCACCTATGATCTTAGTCCTTCTATTAGTGAGGAGGAGGCAAAACAAGAAGAAGAAGATATAGAGCTAGATGGGGATGAGATGGATGAAGAAAAAACTAATACGGAAGAACATGATGAAGCAAGAGAAGAGAAAGAGTATGATGCTGAGACAGAGGAAGAAACAAAGGAAGAAACTTATGGAGATGAGAAAGAACAACAAGAGGAAGAATATAAGAAAAACAAAGAGGAAGAAGGCATTGAAACGAAGCTCAAGGAAATGGGCAAAGAGCTAAGTGGCTCAAGGGACATAGAAGCAATAATGAGAGATCAATTTGAGAGGGAAAATGCGTGGCTGAGAGGACAGTTGTAGGAAAGGGAAAACCAACTAGCATGTATGGCCAACCTCTCCTTGGAGGCCATCCAATGTAGGATGCCCACTAAATCCTATGCTCTTTACATCAAAGAAAAATGGCTGCAATTTTAGATTAAAGCACTAGCACAAAGGGGTACCATGCCATTTCAAGACTACAGGAAGTTTATTGATCTTTGTGATCAAAGTACACTAGAGGATAGGGAAAAAATGGCTGAGTTTTACTTGCACAATGTGGCCCTCACAGATATGAATATTTGGGATCCTAATGTCGAGCTAGGAGATCTAAAATTAATGGTTTTGGCATCATGGATGAACCATGAGGAGTCAAGGGCTGCAGAGATGAAGAGAATATTGGCTAGAGAGAAAAATGAACCTCTTTTCATCAGAGCTGAACAATAAAATCCCATGGCCCTAATCAGCAACCATAATCTGATTACAAATGATCCTTAGTTGGCACCTAGATATCTTGCTTCCCAAGAGCAAGAAATTTCACATTTTGAGGATATGTTTATGCTACTAGGACATGACAGTATACATACCTACTTCAAGAGATGGAACACAATGCCACACAGCTTGAAGATCAGAGAATATCACTCCCCTCAAAGGTTGAGAGAGGCACTCAACAAGACACCTATGTATAAGCAATCAATGAAAAGGTTGAAGGTCAATTGGATAAGTCTAAAACTCAACCCATCACTACTCCTAGGGAGGCTAGAAGGGAGAAAAGAAGAAGAGGAAAAGAGGTAATCGGAAGAAGTAGAAAGGAAAGAAGGCTTCTATGAACAAGAAGAAGAGACCAGAGCAGAGGCATGGGATGTCAGAGAGGCTACCAAAGCCATGAAGGACATGGACATTGACTAAGTTGCTCAGAGGATGAGCAACACTTTAAGTAGGGGGGTGATGATGAGCCTCATCATTGGGTAATTATACGGGACTTAATTCACCTCCTAGCTTAGTCAAACCAACTATTATCACAACTTATGGCATAATTTTGATTATATTTTGTTTATGAGATGAGTTAGAGTTGGATATTTTTCTTTGTGGTCTAATGTGCATTTAATGCAGGATTAAAGGATAAAAGAAAGGAATTTTGGAAAATACCTTGGTAAAAACACGAATGGGAGAAGGGAAAGCAATTATAGGAGGTAAATCCTCTTCGTTTACAACCCCTCCATTCGAATATTCCTCCATCAGCTCGGAGTACAAACAACAAAATCATGAGGACTAGAAGGTAGTCGAGCAAGTGAAATTCAAAGCATAAGTTTAGCTCGAGTTTGCGAGCTGAGCCTCCCTAATTTTAAGACAAGTCGTTGCAGAATTCAGACATATAAGTAGATAGGCCTAGGACCTCAATAGGATTCAGATTTTTTATTGTAAAACTTTACTCTATTTTCAAGATACAAGACTTGTGACAAATTTTTATGTAATCCATTGTTTCGATAACAAGAATGAGTTTTGTTTTCAGCCAACAGTGAGTCAGCTCAGAGGGCTGAAGCTCTTGGCTTACCGCCCAACCCTAGCAGCAAAGGCTCATCTTTATTATACATGTATGCCAGGCTCATAGATTCATGGTTTAATTGTTCATTTGCTTAAGTAGCCGCATTTCCATTACAACAGCGTAGAGTAGATTGGTTGTGTTTTAGTTTGCTTCCATTTGCACCTGATTTCAATTAGCAGGTTAGCAAGGAGAAAAATATCACCATAATGTTGTCAATAGGTGTCCCAACCTCACCTCCTCCCTCTGGGACCATGACTTGAGGAAGATACCCTTCAGCAACCCCAAAAACATAGATTTCTAGTTCTTGCATGAGCTTTGGAGTTTGTTGTCTTGATTCAGTACTTGGTTCATTTCATTGTCATATTTTTCCATCACTCTTTCTGTAATAAGATCTCACTCAGATTCTCATTTCCTTCAGCACTTTCTACATTCATAATATATGTGGAAGCTAATAAATCATGTCTTAATCAGATTATACCGATAGATTTCCTTATCATCCGATCCACAACAAACCTGACCAATCATTGTCAATCGCGTGTCTCATATTCATTTCAACGTTTGACTTTAGGTGCTCCAAATCTCCACCGTTGATCTATTTTTCTTGATCCAATAGCTATCGGGAAATCTCATGTGAATTCCTACATGATCGATATTTGACCAAGAGTAGGTGATAAAAGTGGTTTTCCCGTGCTACATGTCACTCACTTAGGCTAATCACGTGAAATTTAGGAATTCCACTTACAGCTCTTAGGGCGTGCGAGATACTGCTTACCACCTATATCCATTTCAATGTTTGTCTTTAGGTGCTCCAAATCTCCACTGTCGATCTGTTTCACTTGATCCAATGGTTATCGCGTCACCCGCTCGCCAACTAGCTTGGTCGATCTCCACCTTTGATCAATCCCACATGATCCAACGGCTATCGTGCAATCTCACATAAATTCTTGCACGACCAGTATCTGACTGAGAGCATACGTGAAAAGTGGTTTTCCCATGTTACGTATCACTCACTTAGGCTAATCCCGTGAAATTTAGGAATTCCGCTTATAGCTCTTAGGGTGTGTGATAGACTCCTTACCACCTATGAAGACTGCTCCATCATTTTGCACATTTTCCACCTTTCTGTTAACACATGACTTAATTTGATCCATCCATCTATTAATGTAATCTCTTGTGATAAGATCTTTGTTGCTCATCTTCTGTTAATTATGTTCATTGATCAACCCATCCATCTATTAACTTAATCTCCTGCGATAAGATCTCCGCTCATCTTCCATTAATCCTGTTCATTGATCAGTCCATCCATCTATTCACTTAATCTCTTGCAATAAGATCTATGCCGCTCATCTTCTGTTAGTCATGTTCGTTGATCTGCCCGATCTAATGGTTCCTATGCAATGTTGCATCATTACATCTTCCTTTCACTGATTTCGATCTTCTATTGCTCTTCCACTTGACTCCTTCCTGAACTTTGTTCTGTGTATTAGCTAAACGCTACCACTCTTGAGCTTTGATTTGGTTATTCAATCAGACTACAATAGTCTCCAATCATCGCAAACACCAAAAAAAGTGAAAAAAGATTTAGTTTAGTTTCCTTGATTACACATTAGTATGGTTTGATACTCTTTATTTCTGTAACTTAGATAGAAGCATTAGGTTAGTGTTGATTTAGCAATTCTGCTTAGCATAGCTATTTAAATGGTTAATCAGGATATGGTGTGATTTAGCATTACATGTTGTTTTCTTTATTATTGCAGTAGAGTAGCTCTCTTAGAATAGATTTGCTCTTCTTCCATAAAGGAATTAAGCTTCTTCTGACTCTATAGAAGTTTGGATTGGAACCCCTCGGGACTCTTGCCAGATGAATAGTGACAATAGGCAGGACCTTCACTTTTACTTGTGCATATAGCACTGTCACCTCCAAGTTTGTACGAACATTGGGTTGATAAGTAATGCTGGTAGCCCAGAAGTTGCAGCATCCTTACTACAATACTGGCGCTCATCAACATTTTAAGATGTATACAGACCATTATTCGTTGAAATACCTAGTTAATAAGCTTGTTTTGGGGGGGAGATATGCAAGTGGTTGTTATTGTTCCAGGAGTATGATTTTGAAGTTATTGTGAAGCCTCAATGATTGAATGTGGGACCAGATCATCTATCGTGCATCAAAACAGGATAGGAGCCCACTAATTTGGAGGAAGGACTGCTTGACACATAGCTCTTTGCAGTGTGTGTTGCGAACAGTCACTTTGAAGATATCATACATTTCCTAGCAACTGGGGTTGCTCCAGAAGCGTATACGAGCTAGCAGAACAAGGAGTTAGTAGTGCGTGCAACATACTTCTCCATCATTGTAGGAAACTTCTAAAAAATGGGGTTAGATGAAATATTGTGATGTTATGTACTTGACTTTGAGCGAAGCAGTATCCTCACAGAGGCTCATGGAGGAGCTGCAAGAGGACATTAGGCAGGAAAAAAAAAGAATGCAGAAGGTTCTACGTGCTGGATTGTGGTGGCCAACTTTACATAAGGATGCGAAATCATATTTTAGGGTGTGACACATGTAAAAGGACTAGCAGGCCATCGTAGAGGGATGAATTTCCTTTGATGTTGTTGGTGACGTTACAACTGTTTGAGAATTGGGTGATCAAATTTGTGGGCCCAATCCAGCCTCTGGGAAAGAAAATAGGTGTGAAGTGCATCATCGCCATGACTGACTACTTGACCAGGTGGGAAGAAGTGTAGCCTGTGAAGGATTGTACCGATGCAATAGCAATGACGTGTCCTTTTGAATACGTATTGATGAGATTTGGATGTCCAAAGATCTTGATGAGCGATCATGGTACACAGTTTCTTAATGAAATGATCAGCGCGTTGATCGAAGAATTTTAGGTGTATCATTAGAAGAGCGTGCCTTATCACCCACATGCCAATGGGATGGTGGAAGTCTTCAATAAGATACTAGAGAATGCACTGACAAAGGTCTGTAATGCTCAAAGAAGTGACTGGGATATGCACGTACCGACGGTGCTATGGGCTTACAAAATGACTTGCAAGAAGTTGACTTGACAAACACCTTTCAGACTCGTGTATGGCATAGAAGCTATGATGCCAATGGAATACATTGTACCTAATCTACGCATAGCGGCACTCATAGATATGGCGGACCGTGGAGCCTTGGAAGAGAGGCTTGCACAGGTAAACAAGCTTGAGGAAGACTAATTTCTAGCTAGATTTCAACAAAAAAGTTTAAAAGGAGCGAGAAAAGGCATGGCATGATTGGCACATTAAACTGTGCACCTTCAAGGTAAATGACCTGGTTTTTTATATGACAAAAATTTTGATAAATTTCCAGGAAAATTTAGGATGCACTACATGGGGCCCTATGTCATAAAAGAGATTACCGACGGTGGAATAGTTCAGTTGGTTAAGTTAAATCGGGATCCCTTCCTAGGAAAGGTGAATCGTAGCCAATTGAAGCCATACACTAGTGATTCGGCTAGGTGACTATATGAAGGTAGTGCAGTATTAGCGCTCCAAGCAGCTAAAAGGAGGCACAGGACTATAAACTACAATACCCGAGTTGGGGAAGTGAGCGATGAGGAAACTGCGTGGAACAAGGAGATGTCACAAAGATAGCACAAGCACACAGAAGGTTGTGCTACCCAGGATAAAACTACACAGGTCAACCAGAAACTGACCATTAAAGTCACTATTCATGATTTGACGATGAAAAAATGGCCAAATGAAGAGGGGGGCAGCATTTAAAATGAAATTTATGGGCAATATCCTTAAAAATCTACATCAATCTAGAATTAATGAACTGATTTTGGGGGGAACATTCTGATTTGAATTCAAAATGGCCTATAAATTACATGTGGCTACCCGATGAAGAACACTTGGCATTTTGAGAATTGAGTTGTTGAGCTCCCAAGTGCATATGAACTGTGAATTCTTTGAATCTCTGATAGCAAGTTTGACATTTGAGCAATTGCCAAAGGAGACATAAGAACTGTTGAGTAGTGTCATGTCAACACTAACAGAAACTGTAGGTATTGGAGAAGTAGTGATAGCTGAAGGGGTTGTGCCAGAGGTTGCTATGGAAGCAAAGGGAGATGTTCCAAAGGTTGTAGAGATACCAGCTGAAGTCCCCAAGTCACCACAGTCGCCTAGACCAAGGCATACCCCGACCTAGGAGAGTGCGACGATCAAGAATGGAAAGCAGGTCGCGACATCGGAGTTGGTGCGTGCATCACCTAGGAGAAACCTGCAGAAGGAAAATCCCACCACACAAGAAAAGGGAAAAACAATTAACCTAGAACCGGAGGAGGAAGAAATTTAGGATATCCCAATGGACGATGAGGATCTTGGGGTGGAAATAGAGGACGGTGAAGTTGAGGGGTCTGACCCCATTATTAAATTGCCTGAGTACATCCCTCCACGTATGGGCAAGGCCAAGGTGCCTAAAGACATTGATGAGAGAAAGATCACCTTTTACACACCTCTGCTTCCGGACCAGATTGTTTTTGAAGGATCGCGTTTGGGGTGGATTCTAATGTTGAAATTGGAGGACTGGGACTTAGCTGACACTAAATGATTCCCTCACTTGGCGACAGTCCAACTGATGCATCACATTCTCCATAAAACCAATGGGATTACTGCGTTGGAATCGCGGAGGTGGCTCAAAGGCATGGATAAGGCAGGCTTGCTCAACCTGCTATTGGTGCAATATTACAATCGCACACCCATTACCTTACTGGTAATCGAGCAACTATTGTGCTTGGTGCATGATGGGTGTTTGTGGCTAAAGGATCCAATACCAATCACTGATAGACTGATCCATAGGATCACAAGGCTATGCTATTACAAGTATTTCTGACCCTACAATCAAAGTGGCCACACAAATTTTGGCAGGGAAGGTCATGTGGAAATGTCACTATGATGAAGTACCATCACCAATCGTGGCTCTAGTGGCCTAATGCACGTAGGGGTTTCAGTTTAATTGGTTACGATACCTCTGCGGTGAGTTCCTCGTGAACTGTCGCAAGGTGCAGAATCTTAGCAAGACCTTCCACTATGTGTGGCTCTTGCTGTCCATCATGCTGGTAGCCTGGGAGTTACCCGAAGACAGTCAATTTTCCTTGGTTGTGCCAGACCTGCCTGAGGCTGTGAACTACGCTTCGTTGTGGGTGACTAAGAATCCTCAATGGATCAAGGACAACAATATCTTTTGGATCTTGATGGAATTGGACATGCACATGGATGTCAACCACAAGCCACAGTTGTCACCTACTCTCTTTGATAAATTTCATCGTTATGTAGAATTCAAGGCTTATTTCCACCATGTCTCAATAACGGTGCAGAAGGACCCCGAGCAAAAGTGGCATGACTTGCCGTAATTGGCGAGGGACGATGTGATTCAAGTGGTCATTGACAACTGGCTAGTAGAATGGCACATTGCCTTGGACTTGACTACAGTATCTAGCAAGTCGCGCAGTGGAAGAAGGAAGAAGCCAAGCTAAAGATGGAGTCACTGGCTGAGAAAAGGAGAAAGGAGGCTAAGGATAAGGCTAAGACAGACCGCACTAACATGCAGGAGACAGGTGGATAGACAAGAGGAGAGGAGCGCAACTCTGGCAAAGAGAAGTCACCCTCCCCCGAGGCAGAGGAAGAAGAGGATGATCAGACTGATCAGGGAGGAGTAGACCCGCAGATGCCTCCATTCTATATCAAGCGTCCAAGGGGACAAGAAAAAGTAGGGCTATAGAAGAAGTCCAAGGCCAACAAGACATCTGTGGATCCGATCACCCTAACGGAGGGGGGTTTGAATGACATTAGAGATACAGTGCAGGATGCCACCATGGAACTGTTGCAGTAGTTTGAGCAGCAGCAACAACAGGCATTGGGGGCCATTCAGGTGAATCTATGAGAGCTGCAGATCCGAACACCATAGACCGGCGTGACATCCACTAGTTTGGCCAAAGCTGACAAGCCCACTATCAGCGCCCTCAAGGAAGTAGGGATGAACTTGGCAGCACTTCCTAATGAGGCACTCCACCTGCTACAGGGTGGGGTGATCATGGAACTGAGGGCCCATGAACATCACACTATGCAGGTGATTAGCGAGCAAAAGGTTAACAATGCTCACATGGTCGTGCAACGAGAGTCTACCATCGCCTCCATGATGAAACCCACTGACACGAATAAAAACAAGAGGAAGCATGCCATATGGTCCAGGAGTTGGCCATTCCTAAGGATGAGCTGGTATATGTGCACGTTCGCAAACTCACTACAGAGATGCTCTACACCCACACAGATTTGGCAAAGGTTTAGTTAGAGCTGAACCTCCAAATTGCAGAATTATAGTTGAGGGCCCATCCTTCGGCTCTGTTGGAAGTCAAGGAGTAGCACGTGACTGCTGTAATAGAGGAAAGAGCAGAAGTAGAGAGTGCAGTGGTAGAATTCACAACACTTTTCGAACAATCGTTCGAAGTACTAACCATCCTACAAGAAGACCCTAGGTGTAGAGGCTAGAAACAGAGACGTGAGAGCTACAGCAAAGCTACGATGAGGTAAAAGGGACAACGGGTACTGTCGCCATCACAGAGAGACTCATGAAGCTGTAGGAGGCTAAGGCATTAAAGGAATAGGTAGATGTAGTTGAGCACAAAGAGGCAGTGATAAAGACGTGCTTGAAGCCTTGCTTGGACGAGGCCTACTTGATCATGGCCTCCATTGAAGGCAAGCTGGCTAGTCTGCAGGAGACTTAGCAGAAGCTTCAGGCTGACAGTGTAGGGCCAGCGACAAAGCATTTGGTCAAGGAGATAAAGTAGGCGGTCGTGCAGTGTTGTCGAGGTAGCAATCATATAGGTCAAGCAGGGGGAACTTCGCTCAAAGATCTTCGTGCCCACAGAGTGACTCGAGGGTGTGTCACCATGTTTGTGGTGGGGCCCTGTTGGGAACGGGTTCCCCCAAGAGTTAGTTTTGGGGCTAAAAGCCCATGTTTTGGGATAGAAAGCCCAAAGTTTGTAATGAAAATGTAAAGTCTCCGCATTTTGTGGTCGCGGAACGCAAAGATATCAAGAGTCATAAAGGGTTGTCTACCCTTGTTTTCTAAAGTCTCATGTCGGCTGTAAAGATCTACCCATGGTCCGTGGACCATGGGATTGTTAAAAAAGGGAGTCTTAGAAGAGCCTAAGCAAAAAGGAGGGAAAAAAGGAGAAGAGTTTGTGGGTAAGAAGTTATAAGTGTTCTTGGATCTTAGCATATGTAGAGGCTCTGCAGCTAAGCGCACAGAGGCCTATAGTGGAAGTCTGCAGTTGAGTGCGCAGACCCCTGCAGTTGTGCACCCAGGGTGGATAGAGTCTATATTGAACTTGAGATATCAATAAAGAGAAGAATTTTGCAAATCACTTTGTATTTTGTCTATGTTTCATGCATATGATTGTATTATGTTACGATATGGTTTTATAGTATAATGCTTAGTTGATAGAAGAATGTATTTGATTATATATGTTAATTGAACACAAGCAAGAGAATATATTTATGCGAAGGTAACTATAAGTGCATGGTAGAGTAGGTAACACTTAAGATAACTTGAGAAATTATACAGTAATATAGCCACAGAGCCACGTAAGTGCCTGGACCTCTGGTTAGGGCTACGTGAAGATTAGTCAGGTACCTTCGTGGAGGTACTGAAGGACAGAAGAGAAGGACCATTGATAAGCCCCAAAATCTTATCGATCTGCACAAAGGCAGGATCAGGAACTGTAGATTGACATCATGACCATCTCAGGGTGCAGAAGCTTGGTTCATGCATCCCCCCATATTGCTTCCGATGCGACTTCGATCCGTGCTCTGCGGGTTGATGCTGAAAGGGCCAGTAGTGTAGGGATTTACTTGGCTAACTAACACTGAACCTAGGTCAAGGCCCATTAAGCCAATAAATCTATTCAAGATAAGCCCATCCTATCAGTCCTTCAAGTGTTCAAAAGATAGCGACCTTAATCTCTTAGAGTGCTTCATCAATGCACTCAAACCCATCATAAAAGTTGAAACTTAACAAGAATTCTTCCCTCAAGATATCCCATTCAATTGTCCCATCGCGTATTCAGGGTAACAATTCATGGGAATAATATCTAAGGTGTGAGAGAAGATGTGCACCCATTCCTGTTGTGGCTCATGACCCCATACCTTAGTTCACTGCACCAAGTGTTCATGAGGATCATCCTTTCTGCTATATTTCTCAATCATCTAGGTATTAGCATACCCAAACCTCAGCTTCATTGTTCACTTGTATTCCTTCCAGTCAGTGAATATTTCCTTATGCGTATCCCAACAACAGGAAGACGTAGTGCACAGTGCCAATTCAAGTGTCTAGAATCGAGGTTCCTCGAGCAATTCCCTTTCAAATTCATCCAAAAAGAGATTAACATCATTCAAACCATCATAATGCGAAAGTTTTCTCACCTCCGTGGATATGCACAACAATGATTTGGTCATCATATTGCAACGTAGTGTAGAGACCTCATGCAACCGATTCTGCTAGTGTTCGAGCTCTTCATCTAAGTCTGAGGTATGGGAGCTATCTCTATAACACGTGATCCATCCATCTACATTGGGATTATCCAATCTTCATCGTGCACCAAAATCTTGTTGATCTCATCCAAATCATCCTCCTCCTCATAGTCCCGGTTCAATGTAGCACGCTCCTTCAGCAGGGTCTAGTGGCATAATAACCTTGAGTGCCTTCTTCTCAAATGTCATCCTTTGCTTCTTTAGATTAATCACCACATACATGTCGAAGGCCCAACCAATTCCTAGTATCACATGGTAAGGATTGTTGTCATCCACTATTTCAATTACTTCAAAATCAAACAATGCAGTTGCTCCTCCAATGTCCATTGTTACCCCATACAGGTGACCCATAAGAATGATCTTATGTTGATTAGCCATGCGCAACTGAATAGGACACCATTGTAGCATAGGTCTCCCCATCCTTTCCCATGTTTGCTTAGGTAATACATTGACATCATAACCCAAATCTAGGATGACTTGATCCATCTCATCGTCTCTAATCTGTGCAGCTAACCTCATCTATCGCCTAGTCCCCTTCTATTGTTTACCTAGTTTCCTCACAGTGTGTTATTCCCTCAGAATCTTAATTTTTCTGACGCAATTGTCGATCAACTCCTAGAGCCTTTCTACTGCCTTGTTATATCTCAATTACTTCATACAAGTTTTGAGAAAAGTAGCTAACAATGAAGGATCCACATCTTTCACCTCATTGTTCCCAACTGGTTTCTCCTAAGTCCCAGATGTAGAAGCTCCAACAAAATTCTTCTTGGCCTCCATAAAATTCTCTTTAGCTCAGTTGAGGTCAAACCCAACTTCCTTTTCAGCATCCTTGTGCACCCATCCCTCAGCTTCTGGTTTCTTTCCCTTATCTTCACCTGTGGTTATACTATTTAACGCTACGATATTAACACAATGATCTTCTTTATGATGCTTTGCCCTCATCATCTGGATATTCTCTATAGGCTACTAGGTCTGCATCTTATTTTCTTGCATCTTTACTATAAGTGTCGGGAAATCTTCTATCACATGATCAAACTATTTGCAATATTGTCAAGATGGATGCATTCGGTTCAGACAGTCATGTGCAAAATCTCCATCTATGTCACAATTATAATAAATAACTTGTCTATGTCCTCTACCAGCCCCTCCTCTTCCTCTTCCACGGCCATGGAATCGTCTGCGCATTGTAGCTGCACCCCAATCTTGAGGCCAAGTTTCTACCTACATTTTATAGGTAGGGGTTCTATCCATCATTAATTCATAACTTCGACAATGGCACTCATAATGTCCTACAAATTTGTAGAAATTGAAAAACAACTGATGAGGAGTCTACAAACTTATTTAGTAGGTGAAATTTGACTGTCGCATGTTGTCATGTAACCTAACAAATAGTGCACTATGACATTGCTACTATGCTAAACCTAGCTTATTTTCTAGCTTCAAGGGGATAGGCCGCCCTAATAAGATAATTCTGATAAACTGGGAATCGTCCTTATCATGCCCATGGCCCTTACATTTCAAGCACCAAACTTCAACGTGCACCTTTGGTTGGGCTTCCTTTCCCTTCTTCAAGCTTTGCAACTCTAGGTGGAGACTTTCCAGCTGCAAGTGAATCTGTTGTACTCCAATATTCGTATCTTGTATTGGCGAGGCTTCCAACCTCATCACAATATCCACATCTTTTGCTTGCATTCCTATCTTCTCCTGCAATAATGGTAATCTCAGGTGAGGCAACAATGAAGCAATGTACCAATCTTTGTGTTGTTCATAATAGACTATTGGATCAGGCATTTTAGCCTCTAATCAAAATATCACGACGATTCATTTAACACTTGATGTATCTCCTTAATATATGTAACAGGCTGTGCTTGAGACTTAGGCTTCTTAAACTCATTATTCAAGGCTCGTTGAGTATCTTCCAACATCACGATAGGGTGATCTTGACAGTACTTGATATACCAAGACAGCGCTCTATCCTGCAGTGCCGTGACCAGTTGTGCTTTCTTTAAATTATCATTAGTGATCTTTGTATTGTCGACAAAACATTTGCAATAAACTAGAATTGCTTGGGGTCTTCGCTTCCTATCCCTTTGAAGATCGGCATCTTCATTGTGTTTTCCATGTTGAATGGTGGAGGTGGAGGTGGAGGTGAAGGTGTAGGTGTATGTGGTGGAGGCAGAGTAGATGGATGAGGTATCTGTGGGATACCCTAACTTACCAACTGCAACACATTTCACAGTGTATTCAGAATAGTGCCTTTGTCGTCACTTAAAGAGCATCCCAATAGCATACTATATTCAAAGCTCGATTCTCCATTCCTTCTTAAGGGTTTTCCGCTTCGCGTAGCCCCAAACATCATGTTAATGGCATAACCCATTTTTTACACAAAAAATCTTAATCCAAGTTTTCATAGATTTTAAATGCTTACCTTGTGGTCCCTTGAAGATCTTGCACTCTGCTTCACTATAACTGATGGATATATCAATCGCAGGCTCAGTGAAAAATACTCATATGATATGATCAATCCAGTGATCAACAACCCACGTGATGTTATTTTATGAAGCCTCCAAGCATCTCACTAGCTCTGGCATCCACACAATAGGGCTGTTAAGCCTCCACGTACCCTGACAATCCGATAATTTAGATAGCCACTCATGTAACTCACAGGGGAGGAAACAGAAAAAGGCTTCAGTTTCATCTGGGTATAGGTATGTATTCAATTGATATTCCTTGGATAACAATAGATTTCTATTCTCCTGAGCTGCAAAACACGTGTTCCTTCTGATCGAGCCACTTCTCAATTTCCTTCTTAGTAGGGAACCACTTATTTAACATCACACATTCTTCAGATAGATCCCGGTCCTCACAACGGAACCATTTGTTGGCTCGATGTGTCCTAGCCCAAGTTTAACTTTAACATCACCAATCAGCAAAACCCTAACTAATGGCCCTTTCGGAAACATCCTGTGTAGTGTAGGTTGCATTCTCACCCGAAGAAGTATTGAGGGATGCCAAAACCATGTTTCTGCATCAAGAGGCCTATGTGATGGTCTTCCTAAGGATCTTGAGGCTCAAATCTACCTACATGCAACCCTAACTCCTCTAATCGATCAACTACTCTAAATCTATTCTAACAACTTTGAATTCTTCGCAAAATTCTTAAATTGTTATTAGCATGCATGAAAGATATAGATCCACTACTTCCCCAGAATAAACAAGAATTAATTCACATAATTCATAACAAATCATGGAGATATACAAACTTAACTGAAACCATACACAAGGCACAAATGCATAGCTTCGGCTTAAAAACTATCTTTATTAAGATGTAAACGTTCAGATACAAACTTTTTATCCCTGCACACCAAGCTGCAGGGGCCTACACACTCAACTACAGACTTGCCAAGGTCTCCAGACACTCAACCACAGGAACCTTCCCCTTTTGCATTAGTATAGGAAGCAAACCTTTCCTGCCTTAGCACCTTCCCTTACAATGATTCTTCACTTCAAGTTATGTCTAAGACTCGCTATGACTCATATATTTATAGCATTTTCTTGATAATACCATGGTCCACGGACCATGGGTGGGTCTCAAAACCATCCTATCACCTACCCATACAAAGGACCAATTCTCCTTTTGACTCTTACTTAGTTTCACGCTCTGCTTCCACATTTCGTGGAGGCTTTACATTCTTTAACAAAAACTATTACAAAAGTTGACTTAACTGACAAAAATTGACCCTAGGGACCCCATCCCAACACAAATTGCTTATTCACCATGCTAAAATGGAACTCTTTATTAATGGAATGGGGGAAGAAATCCATCATCTTATCTCTAAAGTTGCAGGTTCGGAAGTTTCCTCGTCTATACAAAGACTAGCGTTGAAGACATTCGCCTTGTGACTCCTGCTGCCCGTAAGAGTTCTCGTACTCAAATATAATTAGATGATAATGGTTGAGGCAACTAGTGATGTTTGATGCATTCCCTGGAGATCAATTTTATTTTGTAACTCAGTCTATGCAAACTAGCTTAGTTTTCACTTTGTTTTTGTAAATGTATTCTTCTGTGGGTTCTTTTTGCATAATATATATTTGTCGTATCTTTCATCTTAATTGGTTAGTTAGTTCTGGAGGCAGTCAATTTTTTATTTTTATTTCATTGAATTTTTTTTTATTTTCTAAGACAACAGATGTAAGGGATCTTAGCTCTCTCCTACTATTTATTAGTATTAATTCTACTATCCATTTTCTTAAGAAAACATTAATCAATTACACCATATCTGATGAAAAACCAAAATATTTACAAACTAAATTATGATAGATTCAAAATTTAGAAATCCAAAAAAACATGAAGACTGTGATGGATAAAGTTAACATAAATAAATATACATAAACCTCTAATAAGATCCCATGGCTTTTCAATGAAGGTTAAAAATGGAACTCCATGACATTGGATTTCTAATCGAAGACCAAATAAAAAATAGAATTCCATAACATAAGATTTTGATCCATTCCCCTTTTAGTTATACATCAATACATGTTATAACAATGGGGCCATGCATAACTTATACACATCTTTTGTGGAACAAATAACATCTGTTATCAATTACTTTTTGCATAGGAGGAAGGCACTGTACTAAGTAGGAACATTGGATATTACACTTGCTTGCTTTTTAACATAACTTTTCAGAAAATGTGCTCCAATATAAATTAATCATACATATAGTGTTTTATTATAGGAAAACATATATATAATAAATTCATAAAGTGTAATGAAAATAAAAATAAAAAATCAATCAAAAATTTTTCACAAGAAAATGTTACAAGATGTATGATAAATTAACTTTTATAGCACAAGAGATAAATTTAAATTCAAATATGCACCTTTAAATGAGAGCCAACTGGATAAGGAATCAAATGGAATAGAAAAGCGTCATGTGCAAATTAGAGGGTAGGTTGATGTGTGATATGTCATGGCTTCTGATGTCATCTCAGAAGAAATTCAAAGTGATGTTTTTTAAGAAAATTTTAAGATCATCTTTCAAAGAAGACGTGTACGGTGGGAACCGGTCATATTATGTGGATCGTTGTATTGATGAGAATCAAAATCGAGAAGACATGAGTCTGTGTGCCATATAAGAACTTGAATATCGGAAGTATTGAAATGGGACTCTCGGAAAACTCTCTCAAAAGCGACTCCTAAAATATAGAGGCAAGTGAAAAAACTATGCAAATTGTTATGTCCCCTTTGTTCTCCTCATACACCTGGTGCAATAAATTTCAATATATGACATGTAGACATGTGACCTCACCCCCTTATATTATCATCCAATCCACAAATAGAAGCATAAATAGTTTTATATGACAAGATCGATGACCCCATTGTGACAGATAATTGAGGGTGAGATCATGGAGTTGAGTTACAGTTTTTGGTGAAGGGAGGGCACATTTTGGTGAAAAATGATTCTTGATCAAGCAATTTTAAGCTATCAATCGAGTTGTTTAGGCATTATTGATGGGAAAAAATGACCTCATCAACATGTAAGGGAGACCAATTAGTCACTTTCCAAAATCAGACCCTTTTCCATTTTTGTTGGTGGTTCCAACTGGTTCAATTGGGTCAAGTTACCCTCTTTCCCTTCCTACTAGCTTGTGGTGTTTATATTTCTTACCAGCAAGAAGCGAAATATTGGATCTACCTTCTTGCAAAGCTCTTGGAAAGAATTAAATCCTTAAGATGAACTAATGGCTCAACTAAGCCAAGCCTAAGGTTAGCTTATCCTAATGTAAGAGTTAGTCTAGCCTTGATGTATTATAGTAAACTATACATTAAAGTTGTATTAGATATTACTCTATATTACTATAAATCTTCTAATATTAGTACATACTAGGCTCAAGTTAATATTACCTAAATATAAGTTATGATATATTATTAATAATCTAATCTATGAATATGTTATTACTTCTATAGTATCTATTCTATTACTAGAATAACAAAAGGTTAGTCCTAAGGTGATTTTAATATTCTACTAAACTTAAATCTAGTTATTATAGTTTATCTACTCTAGCCTTGATGTGTTATACTAAACTATACATTAAAGTTGTATTATATATTACTCTATATTACTATAAATCTTCTAATATTAATATATGCTAAGCTCAGGTTAATATTACCTAAATATAAGCTATGATATACTATTAATAATAGAATCTATCAATATGTTATTACTTCTATACTATCTATCCTATTACTAGAATAACAAAAGGTTAGTCCTAAGGTGATTTTAATATCCTACTAAACTTAAATCTAGTTATTATCATTTATCTACTCTAGCCTTGATGTATTATACTAAACTATCTATTAAAGTTGTATTATATATTACTCTATATTACTATAAATCTTCTAATATTAATATATGTTAGGCACAGGTTAATATTACCTAAATATAAGCTATCATATACTATTAATAATATAATCTATCAATATGTTATTATTTCTATACTATCTATTCTATTACTAAAATAACAAAAGGTTAGTCCTAAGGTGATTTTAATACTCTACTGAACTTAAATCTAGTTATTATAGTTTATCTATTATTTAATCTAGTTAAATTTAGGTTATAGATTCATATGAAATCATTCCTAATTCTTTTTTAATTAGCTCTATAATGCTATTTATTAAAATAAACAAAATTATTATTCTAACTAAATTGTGAAATGAAATATTAAAATTAAATAAAACAAGACTATAAAATATCTAGGTTAAACAATAAAAAAAAGGATCAGTTAACATAATACAAAATATACAAAAAAATTTACAGCTCCTTTATATTGATCATTAATGATGTAAATTAAAGGAATAGATCAATGCAAACGTTTGATCAAATTAAATGTTAATCAAACCATAATTTAATGATGTTGGCCTCTTTGAGAGAAGGCTTTATAAATCTTAAATGCAAATGAAAAACTATGCAAAAGCAAATAATCTACCTCATTGGGGATGGGATATAGATCCTTGTCCCAATCAAGATAAAAGATATAAAAGGAAGGGAAAGAAAACAGTAAAATATTGATTTAGGATAGAATAAAGATAATAGGCCAAGGAAATAGTTCCAACACCTAATCCCCATTCAAACAAGTGTATACAAGCAAATGGTTGCTAAATAGTTAACAAACATCTACTTGCTAACACTTCCGAATTCAAGTGGAACAATGCCACAATATTGAAATAGTTCAAATAACATGATATATATAATGAAATAACATATTAGTATAAGCTCATATATATCTATTAGTTTAAAGCAATAAAGTTTTGTTCATATGCTACATTCAGTTTCAAATTTTTAACCTTTAATCTTGCAAGATAACTTAACAAGATTTTAATTTGAGCGTAGATTATTAACATTCAATTATAATATTGGAAATGGAACAATCGTATACATTAAATTGAAACTGAATGGTTTATTCAATAATGATCACAACAAAACAATAGTGCGTTACTGCTGGTCATAGAAATAAACAATAATCCATTATTCTAAAAGAAATATTCCATGCAATAACATCAAACTACAAGAGTGCAACTCCTTTGCCTCCCTAAGAATCAATTCCTGCGTACTAAAAGGACTCCATCCTCACTACGATAGTGCGAATAAGTTTAAAAATCCCCCGTTACAAACAAACTGTGTATGCAAAAATAATTGTTGCCGCAAATCCCCCTCTGCAACTGTGTTATGCTTCTTTTATATTGTGAATGCCAAACAAAAAATTTGAAGACATGTGCCTCCTTATCCTTGGACTATTATCGTCCAATGATGTTATGCTAAGAAACTTATTACTTTTTATCATTGGACAGATTTTAACACGACTCGGTAATTTAATCCTACACTGACATATGCAGATTGGAATCCTCTCACTGTTCTGTTGATCATGATTCTTTTCAATCATTGTTTTTTCCTGCCTTGCTTGCGTCTGATTAGATGATTTCAATTGAAGTATATACATGATCCGTGTGATTTATGGATTATATGGAGGTGGACGAGGATGTGAATCTATTGAAGATTATTTTATTGCATGGTGGATCTTTTACTATGTCCAGACTGGGCATTAATTCATAATCTCACAATGAAATCTTTTGCCCATATCTTCTTACCATCGCCTGGATATTTAACAATTTTGGGAGATCTTGCTTAACAAAACTTGGCTCTGTTTGGAATTCAAATTCTTGTAACTACAGGTATTATCCCACGTGGGCCAAGCGCATGTCTCTGCTTTAGTTTATGATGCCATGACAAAAAATCCCACATTTATCGTTTCAAAGGAAACAGAATTGTTTAAATTGCAACTATCTGGGTGACGTCATTGGCTTGTTAAATTTTGCATTCCTTGTGGTAAAGCCACATGGAAGACTAGGTAAACAAATGACTCGACATTTTTCTTGGTTTACCATTGCAGTCCAACCTCTTGTTGCCACATGAATATCGTCATCAACTTGAATTAGCAGCTGAAGAATCATTTCGAATCGCGCAACTTGAAGGTCTGGTGGGTTCGATGCATCCTTTTCTCCACTACAACATACCTGCAATCAAAGATGAAAAAATGAAGATGTAAGTGAGATTTTAGCTAGAAAAACAGACATTGATGAGATCGATTATGATTGCTTTGATTCAGCAAATCGGTAATTTCATTATTTGACAGTTTAGCAACTTCATTATACACTAAATGGGTAAGTATCATCGAACGTCGAGTTTTGCGGATAATAATCATCGTGTTTATTCGAGCTTTTCAACGGATCGATAGATATAGGTCGTGATCCCATATTTATCACATAGAAGTTGGCATTTGTTTTATCAGATGGCACGTTGCGTCGCTTCGTGAACATTGGGGAACCGATAAGATCCACTACATCAACTAAGCACACCTTAGGTGGGGTAGGCATGTATACTGTGGGGGATTTTTGTAAAACCCCAAAAACAACACTAAAAATTCACACAGAAACAATGCTCTGTTTTCTTTTTCTTTTTTCAGGATCTTAGCACATGGAAGCTTTTTAACAAATTGCTGAGAACAGAGTATTAAACACACATAGAAAGATTTGTATTCATCAAAAGTAAAATGATACAAAATTCATCCTCTTTTTACTCAGTGGGATTCACCAGAACAAAGATTTGACTGCTGTAAAAGAAATTACATATTTTTGGGCACGCTGCTGCGTGCCTGCATGTTCAGAACTTTGCATATGCACTACTGTGCTTCCCTCTCATACATACATTTACCAAAAAAAATTACATTCATATATGACTAAGGGAGAGGAGACTTACATCGCCATGCTTCCGTAAAAGAAAGACAGTAAGAATTAAATGGTTTTACATATTTTTCTATGCCGATACTCCTGCTCAGGAAAAATTAAAACTTCATCAAAAAACTTACCAACCACAGTAAATAGCATTTACTGTTTACTGAGATAAACGGCGGTAGGAAACCTTTCACTTCACGTCAAAATCATTTTCCAGACCTTTACAACAACATCATACAATATGCTTTTGGAAGTCTATCGGGTCCGGACTTCATCGCATGACACAACTATGTGCACCCATGGTCACCCCCGATTGCGAAATCCTGATCACACATGGCCTGATACCTCCGATATATATATATATATATATTACAATATATGCCTAAAATTCATAAAAACATGAAACAACCCACTGGCGGACCCGAAGTAATATAAAGTAAAATGTTGAATGTCAATCGGGTCCAGGATATCGGGTCACAGCATATCGCATTGAAAAAAGGGCTGCCCTCTTGGTTTCCCCGATAGCGAAATGCCGATAGCGATATCGGCGATCGCTCATCGCAAGTAAAAACAACTTTATAAAACTCCACTTCTATTTCGCCGATGCGATATCGGCAGTTCGGTCATCGCTCAAGTCGCTTTTCGCTGAAGTCGCAAACTGCTGCCATTTCGCCGATGCGATATCGGCGATCTCTTATCGCTGGAGTGTTCATCGCTGCTGCACTCCTTACCTGATGCTCAGTTGGAATTACTATTTTCAACACTCCCCTTTAATTTCAACTGCTGGGCATTCAATCATACCCAAACATTTTCTCAAAAATTCAAAGCTTTTCTGATCCAGTGGCTTTGTCAAAATGTCTGCTACCTGTTCTTGAGTCCTGCAATGTTCTAGGACAGTTTCTCCATTGTTCACCAATTCTCTGATGTAGTGAAACCTTGTATCAATGTGTTTCGTTCTCTTGTGAAACATTGAATTCTTTGACAATGCAATAGCTGAGCTA
>APFE030230657.1:404173-417022 GCA_000404065.3 Pinus taeda
ATTAAAATAAACAAAATTATTATTCTAACTAAATTGTGAAATGAAATATTAAAATTAAATAAAACAAGACTATAAAATATCTAGGTTAAACAATAAAAAAAAGGATCAGTTAACATAATACAAAATATACAAAAAAATTTACAGCTCCTTTATATTGATCATTAATGATGTAAATTAAAGGAATAGATCAATGCAAACGTTTGATCAAATTAAATGTTAATCAAACCATAATTTAATGATGTTGGCCTCTTTGAGAGAAGGCTTTATAAATCTTAAATGCAAATGAAAAACTATGCAAAAGCAAATAATCTACCTCATTGGGGATGGGATATAGATCCTTGTCCCAATCAAGATAAAAGATATAAAAGGAAGGGAAAGAAAACAGTAAAATATTGATTTAGGATAGAATAAAGATAATAGGCCAAGGAAATAGTTCCAACACCTAATCCCCATTCAAACAAGTGTATACAAGCAAATGGTTGCTAAATAGTTAACAAACATCTACTTGCTAACACTTCCGAATTCAAGTGGAACAATGCCACAATATTGAAATAGTTCAAATAACATGATATATATAATGAAATAACATATTAGTATAAGCTCATATATATCTATTAGTTTAAAGCAATAAAGTTTTGTTCATATGCTACATTCAGTTTCAAATTTTTAACCTTTAATCTTGCAAGATAACTTAACAAGATTTTAATTTGAGCGTAGATTATTAACATTCAATTATAATATTGGAAATGGAACAATCGTATACATTAAATTGAAACTGAATGGTTTATTCAATAATGATCACAACAAAACAATAGTGCGTTACTGCTGGTCATAGAAATAAACAATAATCCATTATTCTAAAAGAAATATTCCATGCAATAACATCAAACTACAAGAGTGCAACTCCTTTGCCTCCCTAAGAATCAATTCCTGCGTACTAAAAGGACTCCATCCTCACTACGATAGTGCGAATAAGTTTAAAAATCCCCCGTTACAAACAAACTGTGTATGCAAAAATAATTGTTGCCGCAAATCCCCCTCTGCAACTGTGTTATGCTTCTTTTATATTGTGAATGCCAAACAAAAAATTTGAAGACATGTGCCTCCTTATCCTTGGACTATTATCGTCCAATGATGTTATGCTAAGAAACTTATTACTTTTTATCATTGGACAGATTTTAACACGACTCGGTAATTTAATCCTACACTGACATATGCAGATTGGAATCCTCTCACTGTTCTGTTGATCATGATTCTTTTCAATCATTGTTTTTTCCTGCCTTGCTTGCGTCTGATTAGATGATTTCAATTGAAGTATATACATGATCCGTGTGATTTATGGATTATATGGAGGTGGACGAGGATGTGAATCTATTGAAGATTATTTTATTGCATGGTGGATCTTTTACTATGTCCAGACTGGGCATTAATTCATAATCTCACAATGAAATCTTTTGCCCATATCTTCTTACCATCGCCTGGATATTTAACAATTTTGGGAGATCTTGCTTAACAAAACTTGGCTCTGTTTGGAATTCAAATTCTTGTAACTACAGGTATTATCCCACGTGGGCCAAGCGCATGTCTCTGCTTTAGTTTATGATGCCATGACAAAAAATCCCACATTTATCGTTTCAAAGGAAACAGAATTGTTTAAATTGCAACTATCTGGGTGACGTCATTGGCTTGTTAAATTTTGCATTCCTTGTGGTAAAGCCACATGGAAGACTAGGTAAACAAATGACTCGACATTTTTCTTGGTTTACCATTGCAGTCCAACCTCTTGTTGCCACATGAATATCGTCATCAACTTGAATTAGCAGCTGAAGAATCATTTCGAATCGCGCAACTTGAAGGTCTGGTGGGTTCGATGCATCCTTTTCTCCACTACAACATACCTGCAATCAAAGATGAAAAAATGAAGATGTAAGTGAGATTTTAGCTAGAAAAACAGACATTGATGAGATCGATTATGATTGCTTTGATTCAGCAAATCGGTAATTTCATTATTTGACAGTTTAGCAACTTCATTATACACTAAATGGGTAAGTATCATCGAACGTCGAGTTTTGCGGATAATAATCATCGTGTTTATTCGAGCTTTTCAACGGATCGATAGATATAGGTCGTGATCCCATATTTATCACATAGAAGTTGGCATTTGTTTTATCAGATGGCACGTTGCGTCGCTTCGTGAACATTGGGGAACCGATAAGATCCACTACATCAACTAAGCACACCTTAGGTGGGGTAGGCATGCATACTCTATCAGATTCTAAATAGAAAGTGGAGTGGGATCATACTCTACACAGTGAAGTTCCTATCGACCTACCACTAGTGCTCATCAGTTCTACCACCGAACCAATCAAATCCCCTTCGGGCAAGATAGTCCCCTGCGGGAGTCTCCCACAGGAAAGTGAGTGCCTTCTCTTCTACACCACCACGATCACTAGGCGGTAAGAAGGCAGTATGCAGAGTTCGTAAGGTAAGCTCTGCCAATCCTGGATACCTGCCTCACCCCACACGAAAATATCTCTCTGCTCCTGGTAAAGGGCGGTAGGCAAGCAGTAGTATTAGTTGTTCCTCTGCCAATCCTGCCTAGCCTGCGCCACCATCTATCTCTCTCTATCTCCTCATGGTAGAGGCTGTGGGTAAAGGTTCTTAACCCAAAGAAAGTGCCTGGTAGCGTTGTTTTATCAGATGGCACGTTGCGTCGCTTTGTGAACATTGGGGTGTTGTTCCATTGACATATCTAATGTTGAAATGTAATGTTCTGGCGAAGAGCAAGGGTGAGAATTGCATTATTTTCAGTAGGCAAGCAGTAGTATTAGTTGTTCCTCTGCCAATCCTGCCTAGCCTGCGCCACCATCTATCTCTCTCTATCTCCTCATGGTAGAGGCTGTGGGTAAAGGTTCTTAACCCAAAGAAAGCGCCTGGTAGCGTTGTTTTATCAGATGGCACGTTGCGTCGCTTTGTGAACATTGGGGAGTTGTTCCATGGACATATCTAATGTTGAAATGTAATGTTCTGGCGAAGAGCAAGGGTGAGAATTGCATTATTTTCAATTGATCCAAAGTGTTTATCCCTTATATTTTAGCTGATATACATTCCAACTCAACGCAAGAGGACGTGTTTCCTTTTCAAAGAAATAGGATTTGGATTTCCAAAAAATAAAAAAATCTTATTATATTATAGTGTTGAAGCAAGCGGTAAGGAGTGAAGGTGGCATTTTTCTTGGCATTAAACTCAACCATTCGCATTTTATCCTTCACTATATATTTTAATTGACGTGGTAGAAACAGCAAACTTGATCCTCGACTTCTGTTGAGAAGACATGAAATAAAATCATAAATGAATCCTTCCAATAATATGATGTTGGAAAAACACATGTGTCAGTCCTTATTTTTAAGGTTTTATGATACAATTTTCATGCGTATTTTATTTATTAGGATTGATATGAAATATTCTATACCTGTGGTATAAATTTATTTAATACAGAGTTTTTTACATGTTTAGATTTAAAATAAGTTTAATTTTTATGTTATTTACAAAAAGTATGATAAAGTTTTTTATGCACGTATGCTCCAAAAGACTAAAAGACAAATAACCTATATGGTCAAACATGGAATGTGAAGTGATGTGCTAAGTTATTTAGAGGGAACGCCGATTAGTGAAACCAAATGCCAAACATAAAGTTATTTGGCAACCAGAGGTGCCATGTGGCATTTTTGTGACCAACAATAAAATGATTTCATAAATTCAAAAGATAGTCAAGAGGTGCCAAAAAACGGAAGGGTCAATCTAAAAAGATGTGCAAAAATATGATTAGAACCAACATGATCGAAAAACCCTGAGGAAAGTCATAAAGATCACATAATTCAAAACTCGCCAAAATGTTGGTAAATGAACAGGTTAAAAAATTAAGGGTCAGGATGATTTTATTGAAAAAATAAGGGGGCTTGTGGCCACAACAATGGAGACTGGGAAGAAGCAATTATCTTCGGTTTAAAGGTACTAAACTTGTAAAAACGACTGAATGATAGTTAAATTATTCAAAATACCAAATTCAGATATTCTAACAATTTCGTTCTTGTCAGAAAAAAATCATATCCATCATTGTTCATGAATGTATAAAAATTTACCCCATGAATCCATTGTATTCAACAAATTTGTGAACTTGGTAGGAAATTAATTTTCAAGTAAACAAGGTAATAAAGTAAAACATAGTGTTAAATTAACTTCCATACCATAGGCATGTCCTCTGCTGCTAGCAAGCATCTAAAGCCTCAACAGGGATGCCTTTTAACCCTATTAGATTACAGTGTCCCATCTATTAGAAATAAATGCATAGTTACAAAATGATTTCAATAGTTATTTAGATGTGAGTTGAATATCATTTTCCTAGCTTGGTAACCAATTAATGAAAATGACATTCATGGGATTTAACAAAGTGAACAAGTTGGCTCGTGATAAGACCTCTTTTCCTTCAACCTTGTGTTCGGAAGTCATTACCTTGGCTTCCTGACCAATAATGGTAATGTCACAATGTTAGAACCTATGATCATCGTAGGTTGGCTCGTGACGAGGCCTCCTATCCTTCAACTCACAATTTTTGTTTTTAAGCTTAACTATGGTTATTGATAATCTCATAGATATTACTTAATAGATGGGGTGGAAAATTTCTCCTTAAGAGCAATGGATGGCGTAAATTTTTTTAATGTAACTAACCTTTACTTGATTCTCTTTGCTCCTAAAGAACTAATGACCTTAAGTAATTGGTGTTAAATATATTTTTCTCTCTTGAAATTGAAGTTAAAAGACAGTTCATTAGAAAATGATGGAAAGACTTAAAGACATATAATCAAAACCAAGGGCTTTATTGTCTATAATAATTGAATGTGAGCATAACAACATTATCTTGAAAGGGAAAATTCCTTAAAGATAAGGTTTAACTTATAAATAGAGAATAAAACCACTTATCCCATGATTATGGCAAGTTGGAATAAAAAATTATTTCCCCATTTTATTGAAAAGTGAAATGAAAATAAAGTCAAACCAAATTGAAACAAATGCTAGCAAATCAGGAGGAAAACAATTGAAAGAATGAGCCCTAAGAGAAATATTACAAGATAACATAAAAAAAATTAATATAAAAAAGTATAAAATGATTATTTATGTTAAAATTGAATATATTGTCGTGTAAGAGGTTTATTAATTGAGGTTCTTATTAAAGCATTGATGTGATTTAAAATTTGTATTCAAGTGCTTCAATAGGAATTTCCATTCTTTCACAAACTTTTCTTAAATACTAAAGTCTTAAATATCAACTTTTTAGGAATAAGACTAACAATCAATTTTAAAAGAGTGTGAATAAATAAGCAAAATTTGGAAGAGGAAAAGGAAATTCCCTGAACGTTAGGATGATTGTTCTTCACAATTGTTTTTACTAGCAAAACCAAATTCTTAAATCAAATCTATGAAAACCTACAAAAGGAAGAAGAAACAAAATAAGTAAAAGAAAAAAAAGGACTAAGGGAAGATGAATATCAACATGTAGACATAACTGAGAGAAATACATACCAAATTACCTTGTGAATCTTGGCATCCCCGTATGAAGAGTATATAGAAAAGGGCAAGGCATGTTACATTTATCTCCAAGTTTCCATATTATTGAAGATCATCAAATTATTGGGTCTAAATTCTAAGTAATGCTACAAGGATTATCAACAAGATATAATAGAGCTTCACATATAAATAGAATGCATGAGATGATAATGTATGCTGAGATTTCAAATTTTGTCTTGTAACCCTTTTTATTAATTAAGCCCTTGTTTAAAATCTAAACTCTACTCATGATTCAATCCTGTTTAGATAAAATAAGGATGAGAAATATATTCAAGTTAACATCTTATCATATGAGTACCCATTTAATGATAATGATCAAATAAAAAATTTGACAAACAATAACCCATTATAAGCAAAATGGTAACCCAAGCAATTGTGAAGGACTCATTAACATTGATAACAACACAAGAATTTCTTTATTTCACAAGAATAAAATAAAACTAAACTAAGGTAAATCTATTTATACTCTAAGTTTATGAGGAAAGTATGACTATGTATAGTCATATTTCCAATGCAACCAAACAATCACTTTACTCCCTGTAAAAAGATACATTACATACATTCGTATGAGTGATGAGGCAAGTACTGAAATGTGTACAAAAATGTTGAAGTTAACATGTATATTAATTCCTAAGAACAAAGACCAAAGTAATCTATAACACGAAAACCTTCTACAATAAGAATCTTGAAAGTCTAAATAAAATCTATCAAAATATGTACAAGAAAAAGGATTAACACGGTCACCTTTAAGAATCTAATAAGAGATTTCTTTTGAAGACTATATAAGACTGAAAAAATTAGAGTTGGTTGTCCCCAGAATTTTAAAAGAACTACATTTTCCCCTTATGAGATATTGATCTTTATAGGAAAGAGAAAAAGAAGAAGGATTTTCAAAGTTATGAGTTATGTGTACATCAAAATCAATGTCACTAATAAAGTTATGATTATCTCCAAATGTAAGAGGGTCACTAGAAGATTGTATCAAGCCTTTAACATAATAAGTTTCATATTTAGGATTGCCATGATTGATATCGAAAAATTGTAATGAGGGTTGATGATCCAAACCACACTAGAGGAAAATAGGTTTTTGCTTAGAAAATTAATCAAATGCTCTAAACTCATAAATATCAAGATAGTTGTTAAATATCACATCCTTTTCCCATAGTTTACAATAATCTTGAGAGTCAAGAAAATGATGAATGAAAGTTACTAAACTGATATCAATTAGTGATTGAGCACCATGATATTGTTCATTCTTAAGATTTGAACTAGTAAATATTCCAATGGGTTGACCCATACAATGATTATAATGATAACCTGAAAATAAATCATCATTCTAAGTTTCATTTGTCAAATAATTAAATGATTTATGGTCTAATAATGTGTTGACTATCGCCAAAATAGAACCTAGCTCTTTTTTAGAAAAATACATATCATCATTATCATTTGTTAAATTGTGATGTTGTGTATAATTTAATTCTATTGAACTTGACTGGTTATAAAAAACATAAGGAGAAATGGTAGAAAAACTTTTAGATGTAATATTTTCTCCTAATGTCAATGGTTTAAGAATATCATTATTTTCATTTGAAGATTCAATAGGATTAATTCTAGGGTCAATATTTACTCATGTAGATTCCTCTATATGTTCATTATAAGTTCTTACACTATATTATTGAACAATAGAGGTAAATTTCTCAATGAAAACGTTTTTAGGGGCTAAGTCATTTTGATGAAATATGTAGCAAAATAACATGAATCTATCTCAAAATTCACTAACAATTTCATCTTCATAGATTGTCAAGATATCAAATTCTAAGCACAATTTATCATAGCTATAATTGTCATGAGAAAAAACGAATACCTACATGAAGTGATTCCAAGAGTGAATGCACTTAAATGGTAGCATGTTGTACCATTCTCGAATCCTTGCTTCAATAGTGAGAGTAAATAACCTGCAAATTTCATTGTCATTAGTGATGTTAAAACATTTGCATTTATGTATAAACTAATCAACGTGATCTAAACTAGAAATGAAACTCTCAACATCATATTGCAATTTAGATATGGATTCACGTTGTATATTGGGTATGACTCTAGTAGGCTTACGTCAGCTTAAAGCGTGACCTAAGGTAGGAATGCATATAGGGCCCATGGTTATTTAAAAATGTTAAAACAAGACTCCACATGGACCAACTAGCTCATGCCCTCGTTCTAGTGCCAAAAATGTTGATGGGAAGAAATGACCTAATTAACAAATAAGGGAGACAACCTAGTCACGGTCCCAAATTAGACAAATCATACCCTTTTTGTTTATGTTGGTGGTTCTAACTCATTCAATTGGATCCAGTTACCCTCTTTCCCTTCCTACTAACTTGTAGTGTTAAGAAAAATATAAGATCTACCTTCTTCCAAAGAGGTAAATCCTTAAGCTGAATTAACAGCTTAGCTAAGCCAAACCTAAGGTTAGCCTATCCTAATATAAGTGTTAGTCTAGCCTTGATGTATTATACTAAAATATGCATTAAAGTTGTCTTAGATATTACTCTATATTTTTATAAATCTTCTAATATTAGTATATCCTAGGCTCAGGTTAATATTACCTAAATATAAGCTATGATATACTATTAATAATCTAATCTATAACCATGTTAATACTTCTATACTATCTATTTTATTACTAGAATAGCAAAAAGTTAGTCCTAAGGTGACATTAATATTCTACTAAACTTATATCTAGTTATTATAGTTTATCTACTATTTAATCTAGTTAAATTTAACCTCTAGATTATATGAAATCATTCATAATTCCCTTTAAATTAGCTATATAATGTTATTTATTAAAATAAATGAAATTATTAATTCTAACTAAATTGTCAAATGGAATATTAAAATTAAATAAAACAAAACTATAAAAAATCTAGGTTAAATAATAAAAAAATGATAACTTAATATAGTACAAAATATACAATAATTTAACTCCTTTATATTCATCTTTAATGATGTAAATTAAAAGAATACATCAACACGAAAGTTTGATGAAAGTGAAGGGTGATCAAACTATAATGGAATGATTTTGGCCTCTTTATTGGAGGGTTTTACAAAGTTTAAATGAAAATGTAAACCTATGCAAAAAAAGGAAATAATCTATCTTGTTCGTGATGGGATATAGATCATTGTCCCAATCAAGAGCAAGATATAAATGGAAAGAGAAAGAAACAAGTAAAATATTGAATTTGGAATAGGATAAAGGTAATAGACCACTTAAATAGTTCCAAGAACTAATCCTTGTTTAAATAAGTTTATACAAACAAATTCTTGCTAGGTAGTTAACAAACATCTACTTATTAACACCTTTGAATTCAATTGAAGCAATTACATAAGAACAATAAATTCATATCACAATATTGAAATATTTCAAATAACATGACATGACTTTAAGCTCATAGATAACTAGTAGTTTAAAGAAATAAAGTTTTGTTAATATGCTACATTCAGTTTCAAATTTTTAACATTTAATATTACAAGATAACTTGCAAAGATTTTAATTTGATAATAGATCATTAGCATTCCAATAGCAATGTTGGAAATGAAAAATATCATATTTATTAACTTGAGACTGAATTATTTATTAATTAATAATCACAACAAAACAATAAAGCTTGGCTGTTGGAAATAAATAATACTCAATTATTCTTGAAAAAAAAAATTGTCCAGAGAACTAAAAGAGTGCAAATCCTTTGCCTCCCTAAGACTCCATCCTCACTACAAGAGTGTGAATGAGTTTAAGAGCCCTGTTTACAAACAAACTATGCATGAAAAAATATTTTTTTTGTCTCTCTTCCCTGGATTTGCATTCCCTGGTGCAACTGTGTTATGCTTATTTCATATAGTGAAGGACAAACTAAAACTTTTAATACATGTCCCTCCTTATCCTTGGACTATTATGGTCCAATCATGTTATGCTAAGAAACATATTATTTTTTTTATCATTAGACCGATTTTAACACGGCTCCGTAACTCAATCCTACACTACTATATGCGGATTTGAATCCTCTCATTTTTTTGGTCATGATTCTTTTGTTATCTTGCCTTGTTGGATCTGATTGGATGATTTCAATTGAAGGATTTATATGATATGTTTGATTTATGGACTGGATGGAGGTGGATCTGAATCTATTGAAGCTTATTTTATTGCATGATGGATATTTTACAATCTCGAGACTGCACATGAGTTCCTAATCGCACAATGAAATCTTTTGCCCAGATTTTCTTACCATGGCCTAGATATTTAACTATTTGGGAGATATTGGTTAACAGAACCCGACTCTGTTTGGCATTCAAATTCTTGTAACTCCAAGAATAATCCCACGTGGGACAGGAGCATGCTGGTTTAGTTTATGATGTCGTGTGTCTTTACAAAAATCCCACATTTATCGTTTAAAAGGAAATGATATTGTTTAAATTGCTACCATTTAGGCGATGTCATTGGCTCTGGGACTTTTGCATTCCTTGTTGTAAATCCACATGGCATAGTTTGTAAACAAATGACTCGACATTCTTCTCGGCTTACCATTGCTTTTCAATCTCTTGTTGCCACATGAAGATAATCATGCTTTTCAATCTATTGTTGCCGCATGAAGATAATCATGTTGGAACGTACATTCTTCTCGGCTTACCATTGCTTTTCAATCTCTTGTTGCCACATGAAGATAATCATGCTTTTCAATCTCTTGTTGCCGCATGAAGATAATCATGTTGGAAGGTATTGAAGGTATTAATTCCAGCTACCTATCATTAATACAACCCTTACATTAATTTAGCAACATGAAGATAATCATGTTGGAAGGTATTGAAGGTATTAATTCTAATAATATAGCCATTAATATAGCCGTTAGATTGATTTAGAGAATTCAGCAGATGTTTCAAGTGCAGTTTTTAAAATTTGGTGGATACAGTTACAAATGGGCAAGCCGCTAGATTAATCTAGAGAATTCAGCATATGTTTCAAGTGCAGTTTCTAGAATTCGGTGGATACATTGACAAATGGGCAAGCTTCCTCGAGAAGCCACCGCCCCATCAAACTCCATAATTTTCTTTGTTGTGTATAAATACCTATTCATCATCGAATGAAGGCAAGTGTTCTGAGTTTTTTTGTGTGTTCATCTCTAAAGTTTTGCGCTGTCTGATTTGGTATCAGAGCAGGTGTGAAGTGAGGTTGAGTTGTGAGTGATGAGAGTGTGAGATCACTGTTGCAGAGTGATCAGTGTCTGTTGCAGAGTGTCCGTGTTGCAGAAAGACTAGTGTGGAGCGCAGGTTGGAGTTTGCAAGTTGTTGCAGTTACAGTGCGGTGTATCGTTGTGTGTAGTTTGGACGTTGGAGTTGGAGTGGCTTTAGCAGTGTGGAGATTCAATATTGTGGCAGTTGTGTGAGGAGAACGCTGGCCTGGGGACCGCGATGTGGTTGCTCTGGTGAAAGGCAAAATGGATGAAGCTGCTATATAAGAAATTGTTGCATAGGAGGACCGCGTGTAAGTTTTTTTTTGCTGCCATAAAATCTTTTGATGCCGTAATGTTGTGTGTATTTTTATGTTTTGATGTTAAGAAAACATTGAAGGAAGCAAGGTGTTGTAGCAGTGATTGTCTCAGATCTTGAGGGGCACGCTGTGGGTGATATTCCTGAAGTGAGAAGGCAGTTACAATTCTGGATATTCCTTTCTTCAGTGAATTTTTTTGAATCAGGGTTTTACATTTTTTTAATTTTGTATTAAGTTTGGATAACAGTTTTTACATTGGGCGGCTGCTTAAGAATTCAGGGCTGAGCAAACATGCAAGCTCTGCTCGTTAATGGTGGTGAATAGGAATAGTGTTTCTTTGGTTGCAACTATAAACCATGAGAAGGGGGAACTCTCAGGTGTGCGATATGTAATTATAAGTGACTGCGTAGATGGGCATATCTGTTGTTCATGACGTTGGCTTTGAAGAAAAGAGAATGTGACAGTTTGTGTTATGTTAATTCAATATCATATTTATTGTTAAAAAAGAAAAGAGGAGCGTTATTATTGGTGATATATAAATAAAAAAAAAAGAAGCAAAAAAGGTTGTTATTATTGAGTAAGGAAATTAATTATTGAAATTGTGAAAAAAATTGTATTTTGGTGGAAAATGATTTATAAGCTTATTAACAATGGCTAATATATTGGCAGAATCTTATTTATCTGAATCTAGCAAGTTAGATGGTGAAAATTATAAAAATTGGAAGTTTAAGTTGTAGACCTTGATGGAAGGCAACAATACATGGGCAATTGTGTCTGGAGCTGAAGTTAAGACAGTGTCCCCTCAAGCCACAAATGCTGCAATTCAAAATTGGGAGCGACGGGAAAACAAAGGAAAGGTGCTTCTGTGGATGATGGTTAACGACAACATTATTCCACGCATTAGAGAGTGCAAAACATCCAAGGAGACATGGGATACTCTCAAGAATTTGTATGAGACGAAGACTACAAATCAAATATTGTATTTAAAGAGTAAGCTTCTTTCAATTAAGATGGAAGAAAATGAAAGTGTTAGTGATTTCATTTCTAGAATTAGAGATCTAAAGGATAAACTAGGTGACATTGGTGAATTAGTATCTAGTACAGACTTGGTTACTGTGACATTAAGTGGAATGCTTGATGAATATCAAATGTTTATAACTAGTCTTTCAACTAGAGAGGAGGCTCCTACTTTCAATGAGTTGGGAGATATACTTATGCAGGAAGAAGAGTGGAGAAGAAGCATTAAGCATAATTCTCCTAATTCAGATTTAACATTGATGGCCAAAGGGAAGAAGTCCTTCAAAGGAAAACAGTGGGAAAAAAATAAAGGAAAAAAGCCACAAGTAAAATCATTTCAAGGTACCCCTTTATCGAGGACAAATGCCAAATCAAGTAGAGATGATGTGTGTTATTATTGTGGAAAACCTGGTCATTTTGCTAAGAATTGCATGAAAAGGAGATCTGATCAATTTAAACAAAGAAGGCATTCAGGAAATTATGTTGATAGAGATGAAGCAATTAGTCAAGATGTTAGCAATCTTAAATTGTTTGTGTCCAATGCTGCTTTATCAGCAGAAACTGATGATGATAATGCCTGGTTTATAGATTCCAGTGCATCAATCCATATGTCATGCAAAAGAGATTGGTTTGATACTTATCATGAGATTAATAATGGTGGACACATCTAT
>APFE030230657.1:417257-472409 GCA_000404065.3 Pinus taeda
ACATCTATTTAGGAGATAATAGATCACATGAAATTAAAGGATATGGTAATATAAGTGTTATGATGCCTAATGGACAAGTAAAACAAATTCAAAATGTGGTGTATGTTCCTAGATCAAAAAAGAACTTAATTTCAGTGTCTACTATCACAGATCAACATTTAAAAGTTGAATTTGTGAAATCACATTGTTTGGTAAAGGATGTGCAGGACAACTACAAGGTTATTGCAAAACGAATGAGAGTTGGAGGCTTATACAAGTTGGATGTAATGAAGAATGGGCATCAATTTTTGGCATCAACAGGCATGTCAGCTATAGAACTTTGGCATCAAAGGTATGGAAACTTAAATCATAATGACCTAATGTTACTACAAAAGAAACTGATGAAGAAGGTCTTCCAATTATTAAGGGAGAACACTTTGAATGTGAATGTTGTGCACTAGGAAAACAACATAGTGAAGAATTCCCTGTGCATGAAAATAGAAGAAAACGTGAAATACTTGTACTGGTGCATACTGATGTATGTGGTCTACTACAAACTAAGTCACTTGGTGGAGCATATTACTTCCTTATATTTATTGATGATAGCACTAGATACACCTGGGTATAATTTATAAGAAACAAAAGTGATGTGTTTGAATACTTTAAAGAATTCAAGAATATGGTTGAAAAGCAAATAGGAAAGAACATTAAAATTCTTCGATCGGATAAAGGTGGTGAATACACTTCAGGAGCTTTTATCAAATATTGCAAACAAAATGGAATTATGCAAAAATTTATAGTACCACATACACCTCAACAAAATGGAGTCGCTAAAAGAAAGAATTGAACATTAGTTGAATGTGCTCGAAGTATGATAAAAATTAAAAGACTTTCTAACAGCTTTTGGGCTGAAGCCATTAATACAGTTGTATATCTTAAAAATAGAAGCCCTACTAAGTATCTTGAGCACAAAACACCATTTGAAGCATTTTTTGGTTTTAAACCTAAAGTTAGTCATTTAAGGATATTTTGATGCAAGGCCTTTGCTCATATTCCTAAAGAGGATAGGAGAAAGTTAGATGTCAAAGCCATCAATGTATTTTTATTGGATATTGCATTGATCAAAAAGCATATAAAATGTATGATCCAAGCACTCACAAGTTCTTTGAAAGTAGAGATGTTATATTTCTTGAGCATGTAGATAAATAAATAAAAGAAGATGAACATAATACATGGCAGTCTTCTTATGAAAACTTTAAGGAAGAGGAAGAAGTTGTGGAATCAAGCCAAGAACTAGAACACATGGACAGTCCAAAAGACACATCAAGGAATCAAAGTCCACAAAGAAGTAATGAAGGCACTCCACAGAGAAGAAAAGGAGAAGGCACTCCACAAAGTAATGAACCTCTAAGAAGGTCAACACGATATATTCAAGCCCCCATCAGGTATAAAGATTATGCCTTAATGCCTCAAGTAATGACTGTTTTTGAGCCCTTAAATTATGAACAAGCCAAAAATCATAAAGAATGGATGGAAGCTATGAAAGAAGAGTATGACTCTATAATAAAAAATGAAACTTGGGAATTAACAGAATTACCTAAAAACAAAGTCCCCATAGGATCAAAATGGTCGTACAAGACAAAATTTAATGCAGATGGTAGCATAGACAAGTATAACGCAAGATTGGTTGCGAAAGGTTATTCACAAAAAGAAGGTATATATTATGAAGATACCTTTGCTCCAGTGGTAAAAATGAATACAATCAGAATAATGATAGCATTGGCAACTAAATATGATTGGAAGCTACATCAATTAGATGTAAAGTTAGCTTTTCTAAATGGTGACTTAAAGGAAGAGATTTATCTTGTTCAACCAGAAGGATTTGTAAAGAAAGGTCAAGAACATCTTGTATGCAAGTTAAAAAGGGCCTTATATGGAGTAAAATAGACCCCCAGATATTGGTATGAGAAAATCGAAAAATTCTTCTTTCAACAACGATTTAAAAGGAGTAAAAATGAACCTAATTTGTATGTCAAGACAGATAGAAATGGGGATATAGTATTACTTTCTATATATGTTGATGATCTAATAATAAGAGGGAGTGCTAATAAACTAATTACAAATATAAAAATGACGTTACCACAAGAATTCGAGATGAAGGATCTTGGTGAAATGCATTATTGTCTACGTCTTGAAGTATGAAGAAATAATGGAAGAACCATAATCAAAAGTAAATATACAAATGAAGTACTAAAGAGATTTCATATGAACGAAAGTAAAGCAATGAGTACTCCATTGGAACAAAATATCAAATTAAGAAGTGATGATGGAACAAAAGAGGTGAATGGAACATTGTATCGACAATTAGTGGGAAGTTTGAATTATCTCACTACTAATAGACCAGACATTGCTTATGCAGTAGGCATACTTAGTCAATTCATGGCTAAGCCTCATGAAGGCCATTGGATAACTGCAAAAAGGGTCCTTCAATATTTAAAGGTAACTATCAATTTTGGTATTGAACATACTAATGCTTGTAATGTTGAATTGACAGGTTGTTCTGATTCTGACTGGGTTGGAAATCCGGATGACAGGAGATCCACCACTTGATACATCTTCAATATAGGATCGGGAGCTGTATCATGGAGCAGTAAGAAACAGGCAACAATTTCCTTATTATCAACTGAAGTATAATATAAAGCATTATGTAGTGGCACCTGTGCGGCTATATGGCTCAAAAGAATACTTGAAGATGCTGGTGAAGGTCAACAAGAACCTACAGTGATCAGATGCGACAATCAAAGCACCATCAAACTGGGGAACAATCCTGTATGTCATGCAAGGTCAAAGCATATAAACATACAATATCATTTTGTAAGAGAAAAGGTCCAATCAAAAGAAATTTCTCTAATGTATTGTAACACAAATGAGAATGTAGTTGACATATTCACTAAGCCTCTTGGGAAGGCAAAATTTGAGTTTTGTAAAAGTAAGTTATGTGTTGTAGAAAATCAAGATTATATTGTAAGCCTAGCTGAGACTTACACCAGCAGGGATGTCAATTAAGAGTATGTTTACAATGTCTTATATATTTATTATATGGTTGGCATTAAGGGGGAGGGTTGGAAGGTATTAATTCCAACTACCCACCATTAATATAGTCGCTAGATTAATCTAGAGAATTCAACACATGTTTCAAGTGCAGTTTCTAGAATTCAGCGGATACATTGACAAATGGGCAAGCTTCCTAGAGAAGCCACCGCCCCATCAAACTCTAGAATTTTCTTTGTTGTATATAAATACCTATTCATCATCGAATGAAGGCAAGTGTTCTGAGTTTTTCTGTGTGTTCATCTCTGAAGTTCTGCGCTCTCTCATTGATCATCTGCATGGATTAGCAGTGGAAGAATAATTACCTTCACAACTACAAAATACCTACAATATCTATCCTTTTCTCAACTACAAAATACCTACAATCGAATATGAAATTAGTTTAAAGTACGGGTTCGATACGTCTTTTTCTCAACTACAAAATACCTACAATCAAAGAACAAAAATGAAACTAGTTTAAAATACACAAATTTGTGCAACCAAAAGATATCAAATATGCTTTGAATTTGAGATCTAAGTGAGATGATTTGAGTGAGAATAACACGTGGATTCGATGCGTCGTTTTCTCAACTACAAAAATACCTACAATCAAAGAACAAAAAATGAAACTAGTTTAAAATAAACAAATTTGTGGGACCAAAAAATATCAAATATGCTTTGAATTTGAGATCTAAGCGAGATGATTTGAGTGAGAAGAATAGGAGATCTAAGCGAGATGATTTGAGTGAGAAGAACAGGTGGATTCGATGCGTCCTTTTCTCAACTACAAAATACCTACAATCAAAAATGAAATTAGTTTAAAATACACAAGTTTGTGCGATCAAAACATATCAAATATGCTTTGAATTTGAGATCTAAGCGAGATTTGAGTGACGAGACCAGGCACTGATGACGTCGATTATGATTACTTTGATTCACCCAATCAAAAATTTTATTGCTTAACAATTTAGAAACTTCACTATACACCGAATGGGCAAGTGTGATCGAACGATGAGTTTAATGGATCTAGATGTGGAGTTTTGTGGATAATAATCATCGTGTTTGTTCGTACATTTCAATCGATCGCTAGCTATAGGTCGTGAACCCATATTCATCGCATAGAGGCTAGGATTTTTTTTATCGGATGGCACGGTGCATCGCTCTGTCAACATTGGAGAGTTGTTCTATTGACATATCTAATGATGAAATGTAATGTGGTAGTGAAGAGGAAGGGTGCGAATTGCATTATTTTCAATTAGTTGTTCTTAGATAAAATTTTAACTAAATTAAAAGTCTAAATTAATTTTTTTATTTAATTAAATTTTATTAACTATATATAAAACAAAATATAAAAATATATAACATAACATAATATATATATATATATATATATATATATAAAAAAGAGTTGTAAGGTATAACATAATTCTAGCACTAGTCATTAACGTGTCCCTTCCTCTTGAGCACATTTCCAAATTTCGTTCCCTTGGTGAAACTTAATCACTTGAGAGAAGATCATGAGACATGGAGAAAAATAAGAGGAAACAATCACATAAGAAGAAGAGTTGTAAGAAAACCAAGAATGCTACAAAACCTAGAGAACCCCTTCTCGTGGTAAAAGGCATGGAAAATATTATTTTCAGCCATGGACATTTTCCTTATTAGTCTAGTGATGATAATTTTGGGGTCATTGAAGAAGATGATCAATGTTTTGATGTTGATTCCCCAAGAAGCCATGGAGGTGTATTTTGCTTGCAAGGGTCTTAAGATGAAGAGATTAAGAGGTTAGTGACTCTTGAAGCCAACAATAGAGCTAAATGAAGGTTGATAAAGAAGTTGATGTTTGAAAACAAATATTTGAAGAAATTGCTCCAAATTCTTGAGGAAAGAGAGTTTGTTTTGGAAGAAGAAAATTATGATCTAAAAAACAGTTAGAAAAAACAAGAAAGTTTGAAGAGGAGATTATTAATCGGCTAAAGGAACATATTAGAAATTGCAGAAAACTTGAAGCATAAAAGGAAGAAAGTAGATCAAGACAAAAAAGGAGAAAATGAGGAAAAATCTGAAGAGCCCAAAGCAGAAATTTGGATAAACTCTGAAGGAAGCCACCATGAAGATCCAAAGCCATAGAATGTGATAAAGAAAAGTAGGAGAAATATTAGATGTTTTAACTGTAAAAAAATGTGGTTAAATTTGGTTATATTTTAGTTAATTGTAGGAACAAATGACAAGATTTTCGCAGCAAAAGAAGCAGGGATATGTGAAGATTCTCAAGCAGCAAGTCAAGGAAGAGTACTCCCATCAAGGTCCAGGTACAAAAATTCATTTTATGGATAGTGTTTTTCATATAATGCTTTTGGGAATAAATATGTGCACTGTAGGGTTCATGGCATAAAAGGTAAAAAGCATATTAGTAAATATTTTGAGGTTTTTTCACTATTTGAGGAACATGTTAGATGTTATTTTTGTGATGATTTAAGCCATAAGGCCAAAGAATGTATGTTTCCTTTGTCATCATGGAGGTGCAAATGATTCCACTATGCATCGCAATAATCAGTAAGTAAAAACCAAGAGGTTTTGGAAGGGAAAGGAACTAAAACAAAATTGAGGCTAGCATGGTCTCAGGCGGGGCTTAAAACAGAAATTGCAACATTCTCGGTGTACTCCTCCAAGAAAAGAGAGTTTTTATGACCATATAGAATGTGCAGAGTCATTATCTTCGATATTCTGTTCAAAGATTCCATCAGCACCTAAAGGTGAACACAATGGCAATAAAAAGTGAGCGGGGCCTTATTTCTGATGCAACAAAAATAAAAATTAATTATCTGGGTTGCATAGTCTTGACTTGGTAACATTGCGAATTCAAATTAATCGACTTTGGTTTTATCTAACGCATGTGGTAACATCTGTAATTTTATATGTGCATTGAGTCAACAATGTGTATGGATTTGTTGGCTACACACAATGTGAAACGCAGTTGAAAAGTTATTTTTGCATGGATCTCAGGTGAGCACAATAGTGATTGATCAAGTCTTCAATCTCGATGGTGTGGATCTATTTAGTTTTTGCCAGTGGTGGCATTTTTTGTTCTTTTGTAAATTGATTGATGGCCCAAACTTGATATGGACTTGACCAAATAAGTCGATTTGGGAAGTTTCATGAACAACATTCTGTCATTTCAGAAAGTACAGGAAGCACAGTGTTTATCTATGGTTTCATGAAATATGTCTTTATTGAACTCCAAGTTGACACATATCTTCTTGTGAGTGATCTCTACTTCTAATGTTGGACCCATCATTGATATTCATTAATTTATATATATGTAATTTACTTCGACATCTGGCCCTGCATTGAACTGGATATGGAATGTATTTTTACTGGAGGCGTGTATGCAAGAATTGGAGTTGTATTCGAAATCAGCACTGTTACATTTTTCATTTGACTCGGCATCTATGATGAATTATACATTACTGTTACTGTCGAATCTTTGCGATTACTGTTTTTCGTCTTTGGAGGAGGTGAAGGAAAGACATGCCTAGAGCATAATGTGGTGTTGATCTGCGGCAGGTGCCATACTTTCCAAAACAACTGTCAAGGAGAACTCTACATGTACTATGATGTGGGTGTCGTGATAATGCTCATTGGAAACAAGTGCACTCTAAAGTAGGCAAGAGAGGTTCTAGTAGAGGAGAGAGCTCGGACTCACCGAGGCACTGGACACCATTTGAGCTACAACCATCGGGTCAACCTTCGTAGCCACAAGTGCAGGAAATTACTGGCGAGGCGATAAAGAGGCTCGTCGAGGTGGTGGTCGATGAAATTGATGGTACACGTAACATAGGTATAGAACTTGGTGTTGGGAAGAGTTGTGGTCGATAGGTTCAAATAGAGCGAATGAGTTGAAAGAGTAACTGCGAGCAGGTAAAGCCTCCTTGGATGAGCCGCAATCAGGAGAACTATTGATAGATTCGGTTAGTAGAGGTCATGATTGGAGTTGTGCACAGGGCTGAACTAGTCCATAGTTGCCAAATTGAGCCAAATGCATACAAATCTATCCTTATCCTTGGACTATTACGGTCCAATCATGTTATGCTAAGAAACTTATTATTTTTTTTTATATCATTGAACCGATTTTAACATGGCTTCGTAACTCAATCCTACACTTCTATATGTGGACTGGAATACTCTCATTGTTCTGGTCATGATTATTTTCAATTGTTGTTGTTATCCTCCCTTGTTGCGTCTGATTGAATGATTTCAATCCAAGCATATACATGATCCGTGTCATTTATGTACTGGATGGACGCGGATGAGGATGTGAATGTATTGAAGCTTATTTTATTACATGGTAGATCTTTTACAATCTTGAGATTGCACATGAATTCCTAATCACACAATGAAATCTTTTGCCCAGATTTGCTTACCATCGCCTAGATATTTAACTATTTGGGGAGATATTGGTTAACAAAACCCAACTCTGGTTGGCATTCAAATTCTTGCAACTCCAGATATAATCCCAAGTGGGCCAGGAGCATGCTGGTTTTTATGATGTGATGTCTTGAAAAACAATCCGACATTTATCGTTTACTGGGAAAAAATAATTTTTAAAGTGCAACTATTCGGGCGAAGTTACTGGCTTGGTAAGTTTTTCAATAAATCCATAGATATAGGTCGTGATCCCTTATATTCTAGCTGAGATAGCTTCCCGGTCAACACAAGAGGACGTGTTTCCTTTTGCAGTATCAGTAGTCTATAACGCTATTTTTTTGAAAAGCGGATTTTTTCGGTCAAAATCCGGCAGCAATTTCAAGCTTTTCCAGCGGATTTTTCCGGTCAAAATCCGGCAGCAATTCAATGGAAACTCAAGTTTGATAGCTAGTTTCTGCACAATCAATGGCTCCCAGGGGTTTTTCAGGGCCCTGAATCCAAATATGCAGTTAAAAACCCATTTTAACTGCTAAAAATCAAGATTTAACCTCATTTCTTCCGCCAGATTCGTCACCAGAATCTCCAAAAGGTCGCATTATAGACAACTCCTTTCCTTTTTGGAGAAATATGAGCTGGATGGCCAGAATAAAAAATATAACGACAGCATCGAAACAAGTGTTAAGGAGTGAATGTGGCGTTGGGAGTGACCATTAGACTTTGGGTTAAGTTGATTCTGCTCTTGGCATTAAACTCAACCATGGGCATTTTATCCTTCACTAAATATTTTATGATGATCCTCGGTTACCGTTAAGAACGATTCCGAATGAAACAAAACTCTAAATGAAGCCTTTAAATAATATGATAGTTGAAAAACACATGCGCCATTCCTTAATAAAACGTTTTATGAGTTTTGTACACAGCTGATGATCCTCGGTTACTGTTAAGAACGATTCCGAATGAAACAAAACTCATAAATGAAGCCTTTAAATAATCTGATAGTTGTAAAACACATGTGCCATTCCTTAATAAAACGTTTTATGAGTTTTGTATACAGCGTGCCTTTGTTCTCCTTTTCATTTTTTTATTATATATAAGGTTAGGTAAAGTAATAAATTTCATGGTCAATGTATTATGGTATATTATATATTACAATTGGTATTAAGTATTTTTACAAATACAAATGATTATAATAAATATATAAGTTTTTGTATATTATATATATTTACAATTTTCATTGCGTATTTTATTATTTTATTTATTATGATTTATATGAATATTCTATAACATAAAATTTATTTAATACAATTTTATTTAATTTTAAATGATAATATATTTTTTTAAGCTTAATTTATATATTATTTACAAATAATATGACAATTTTCTTTGATGCAGGTATGCACCAAGCAGTATATGAGACAAACAATCAATATGACCAAACATGGAATGTGAAGTGAAGTGCCAAGTTATCTAGAGGGAACACCAACTACTTAAACCACATGCCAAATGTAAGGTGATGTGGCAACTAAAGGTGCCACATCACCTTTTCGTGACTAGTATGAAAATGCTTTCATGGACTCAAAAGATAGTGAAGAGGTGTCAAAAACGTAAAATCATCAATCGTAATGGCCAAAACTAAAGATGTGCAAAAATATGGTCAAAACTAGCATGATCAAAAAACCCTGAGGCAAGTGATAAAGATCAGAGAATTCAAAATTCACCAAAATGGCAATAAAGGAGGGGATTATAAAATTAAGGGTCGGCCACAACATGCGCTTAAAAGTAACTTGATTGAGCATTTAAACAAACCCTCAATCAAGCCCCTTTTTTCGCTCAAGCTAGAGGCTCGACCGAGAGTTATGACTCAACCAAGCTATATGTTTTGATCGAGCCAATGCCACGATCGAGCTTTATTTCTTATTAAAAACCCCATTCACGACTTCTGCAAGTCATTCTTCTCAGACCACGAGATCAAAAGGAGTTCGATGGAAGATTTCTAAACTCGACCGAGATGGACAAACTCAATTCATCTACCCATCAACCCCACCAATGACCGAGAGGGTCAAGTTGAGGTATATTTCCTATCAGTTTTGTCTCTTTATTTATTTTTTTTGTAAAATAAAACAAATTAATTTGAAAATAAACTACCATACAAAAAATACAAAAAAAATCATGAGAACCACCATGAAAACCCTAGAAAACCACCTAAAAAACTATAATTGAAGTTTAATTTTTTTTTTTTTCATTGCATAAGTTAACTGTGATGGTAACATGTTTATTATAAATATTTTCCATGGCAAAAACTTTATTTTCTAATTATTTTACGTTTTAAAGTTCTTTTTAGGAATTTATTGAAATAAAATTAAAAAAAAATAAAAATTGTTATTAAAAATGCATTTTTAAATTTCAAACAAATTTGACTAGAAATATGGCAGAAAAAAAATTGCAAAAGAAAAAATAATTTAACTACAACCAATAAATAAATAAATTAGGAACTTTAGATTGACATAATGAATATGGTTGCTCATCATGAACCTTTATTAAACCAAATAAGAAATTGTATTTCATTTTTTTATTTGTTATTTAATTGAATTTTATTAACCATATATATATATATATATATATTATATATATATATATATATATATAACAAAACATAAAGTTATATATAACATAATTAACATATATATAAGGCGTAGTCCAACTTATAGATGAAATGGCCTTTTTCACGACAATGTTTTTTGGTTAATTTTAATCAAAATCTAACAAAGACTTTTAAAAACTTGAGTTCAAATTGTCTAATCTAGAGAATTTGAGTGCCCCGTGACTTTATCCAGGTGCTAAAGCCATTTATGCATTCAAAAAATGCAATTTAAACAACAAAAAATCACATTCTTTCTTGGAATTTGTCTACCAGATTTTGGTGAAATTTTATATTTCTTCTATAAGTTAGACTGCGCCTATATATAATTACTATAACATGTTATATATATATATATATATATATATATACCATCAAGTTGTAAAGTATAACATAATTCTAGAACTACTCATTAACCTGCCCCCGCCCCCCCCATATTGAGCTTATTTCCCACAATTGGTATGAGAGCCAAGTTCTCTTGGTAAAGTTTAATCACTTGAGAGAACATCATGGGCCATGGGGAAAAATAAGAGGAAACAATGACAGAAGAAGAAGAGTTGTAAGAAAACCAAGAATGCTACAAAACCCAGAGAACCTCTTTTGTTGGTAAAAGGTATGGAAACCACTATTTTCAGTCATGGAAATTTTCCTTGTCAGTGTATTGATGATGATTTTTGGGTCATTGAAGAAGTTAATGATCGACGTTTTGATGTTGATTCCCCAAGAGGCGAGAGAGATGTATTTCCAGTGCAAGGGTCCGAAGATGAAAAGCTTAAGAGGTTAGTGACTCTTGAAGCCAAAAGTAGAGCTAAATCAAGGCTGATAGAGAATTTGATGTTTGAAACCAAATATTTGAATAAAGTGCTTCACATTCTTTAGGAAAGAGAGTGTGTTCTCAAAGAAGAAAATTATGATCTTTAAAACTAGTTGGAGAAAACAAGAAAGACTGAAGAGGAGATTATTAATCAGCCAAAGGAAGAGATTAGAAATTGTAGAAAACTTGAAGCATAAAAATAAGAAAGTAGATCAAGCCAAAAAGGAGAAAATGAGGAAAAAGTTGAAGAACCCAAAAAAAAAAAATTGCAAAAACTCTAAAGGAAGCCACCATAAAGATCAAAAGCCAAAGAATGTGATAAATAAAGGTATGAGAAATATTAGATGTTTTAACTATAAAACATTTGGTCATATTTTAGCTAATTGTAGGAACAAATGATAAGATATTCCCACCAAAAGAAGTAGTCATATGTGAAGGATTCTCAGGCAGTGAGTCAAGGAAGAGAAGTCCCATCAGGGTCCACTTAGAAAAAATCATTTTATGGGTACTGTTTTTCAAGTAATGGTTTTGGGCATAGATATGTTAACTGTAGGGTTAATGACATAAGAAGCAGAAAGAACATTAGTAAATATTTTGAGCCTTTTTCACTATTCATGACACATGTTAGATGTTAATTTTGTGATGAATTAGGCCATAGGACCAAAGAATGTAAGTTTCCTTTTCTCATCATGGAGTCTAGACATAAGAAAAAGGAGTTCGAGTGAAAATGATTCCACCGTGCATCAAATCAATCATTAAGTAAAAACCAAGAGGTTTTGGAAGAGAAAGAAGCTAAAACAAAATTGAGGCTAGCATGGTCTTAGGGGGAGCTTAATGTAGAAATTGAAAAATGTTCAGGGTACTCCTCCAAGAAAAGAGAGTTTTAATCAGCATATATAATGTGCAGAGTCGTTATCTTCGATATTGTGTTCAAATATTCCATCGGCACCTAAATGTGAACAAAATGGCAATAAAAAGTGAGTGGGGCTTTATTTCTGATCCAACAAAAGTAAAAAATAATTATCTGGGTTGCATAGTCTTGGTTTGGTAACATTGTTAATTCAAATTAATTGACTTTGGTTTAATCTAATGGATATGGTGACATCTGTAATTTTATATGTGTATTGAGCCAAATATGTGTATGGATTTGTTGGCTAGACACAATGTGAAACACAGCTGAAATGTTATTTTTGAATGGATCTCATGTGAGCACCATAGTTATTGATCAAATATTCATAATCGATGGTGTGGATCGATTCGTTTTTTGAAAGTTGTGGCATTTTTTTCTTTTGTAAATTGATTGATGGCCCAAACTTGATATGGAATTGACCAAATAAGTCAATTTGTGAAGTTTCATGAATAACATTTTGTCATTTCAGAAAGTACAGGAAGTGCAGTGTTTATCTATGGTTTCATGAAATATGTCTTTATTGAGCTCCTAGCTAAGACATATTTTCTTGTGTGTGATCTTTGCTTACAATGTTGGACCTGTGGTTGATATTCATTAATTTATATATATGTAATTTACTTCGAAAACTATCCCTGAATTGAATTAGATATGGAATGCATTTTTAATGGAGGCGCATATGCAAGAATGCTGGAGTTGTATTTGAAATCAACATTGTTATATTTTTCATTTTACTCGACATCTATGATGAATTCTACATTAGTGTTGTTATCACAAAATCTAACCTTGATAGGCTGCTGATCAAGCAGACTTCGAGTAACTCTTTCAAACCAATATTTTGGTTGAGGCTTAGCCTCCTCAACCTAAGAGGGCTCTCTCAATAGGTTTAACATTTTTGATTAATGATTAGATGGCTAACTCTAGGAACAAAATGGAAAAATGTATAACTGGTTGACTGGTTGAATCAAAGATTAGCAAACATCTATTGGGCTATGGAGTCAAGATGATCTTCAACAAAACAACATGACCAACAAAACATGGACGTCAAGGCACTTAGTGTTTAGGTTTATAAATAAAACAGTAACACAATGAAACAGCACAATTTACGAGCATGTGAAGGAAGTTAGAGAATTTTCTAATGAAGTTTGAGTATCACAAGCTTATACCACTGCAAACAAGTAATTGAACAAGTCCATAAGAACATCAAACACATAAACTCCTTGTGAATCTTGAGTAGTCAAACTTATCTCTGTATTAAGTATGAAAACCACAATTTCTTACAATAACACAACTTTCTTTTGCTAATGAAATTACCAACCCTAATGAATTTGATTCTCAAGCTTTATATAGATTTTTACAACCTTGGATACTATGATCCTTCTTTAGAGGAATTTGAATTCCTAACTTAGACACCTATCTTTTCATAAAAGAAACTACTTAATTACAACTTGACAGCTAGCTGTCTTGAAGAGTCCTAATACAAATAGGAGACAAACTCCTAAAACATGCTTTTAACAACCTTATCTATGACTTCAATACACTCTTTGATCAGCTTCCCACCCATGTCTTCGAGCTTGATGATGTCCTCAGTGCTGTTACGGAACCCGCTGAGTCATGACCTAACTGTCCTAATAACTAGGAGACATAGTTCCTCCTTTTAAGGCCCTTAACCCCTTCTGCTTATCTTCGAGTAGTTTTGCTGGTATACATGTGGCATGAACTAATAACCCATTAATTTCATTTTCCACCTGTGCGAAGAAAAGGGAACTCGAAAATATGGAGGAAAGACAAAACATGACTGTGCTATGAAAATACTCTATTTTCGTAGCACAGCTTTTATATCATTTATGAAATACTTCCTATGACTTTGCTTTCTACACCACTACCATCTGAGACATCATAAATGATCCCATGTCTACCAACGACTTCAAAATTTGGAACTAATCAAACCTCACCTCCAGAAATAATCCATAAGTGCTAAATGATCATCTTTAGCATTTTCGTAGCGTGCTACAAAACTACTGTGTATGCTCTTTTTCAACACAACCTTCAAAAATCTGTAGTTTGGGAGTTTTTCAAAATTCCATGAAGACTAATATGATCAACCAAAAATCAAAATCACTTACCCTTATAGATGTTCTTCTTCACATCTGTTCTTCCTTTTATATGCCAAAACTCTTCTTATGTGCCAAAACTGTTTTAATATATCTCCTTCACTACCCCTTTTCAACACCCTATTTCATTATTGTTGTAGACCCTTTTCCAGATTTGGTTAGTTGTATTTCTAGATCTTCAATTTGCCTCTTCAATCTCTCGTTTGTAGCTCTCAGCTGAGCATTAATCTTCCTTACAAATCTGTCTTCTTTGATTGTAGGAACAGTCCAGGTAAATTATTGAGTTTCATTGTTTACTATTTCTAGTTCGGACACCTTTTCAGCTTCCCAAAGAGCCTTCATCCTTTTGAAATTTGTCCTTTTAGCAGCATGCTCTCTTGCTCTCACTCTTAGTCTAGCAATTTCATTGTTGGGATCTTTTAACCTTTCTTCCATAACCACATAACTAGCTTTTTCTATCTAAGTGGCAAGAACTGTGCTTTTGTTACCTTCAAGTCTTGGAGACAGAATGTCAATCAACTCTTCTTGAACAATAGATGTTTCTTCTATTCTCCCTAGCTGAATATTGGATTCTTGCATCTTCTTGGATTGTCTGGTTAAGGGTTTTCTGGGTTTTAAAAGAAACGTTGTGACATCATCCTCAATTCCAATTTCTTGGAGGGTTTCATTTTCTTTGACTTTCCTTGATCAGATTTTATCACATCTGTCTACACAAAATGGGATTCTGCAATACCAATGGCTTTTAAAATATCATTTAAATCACCTTTGAAGCTGGAACCTTCTCTCAAGATCACTGTTTTACCTTTCTCCTTTTCAATTTGACTTCTAGTCAATCTCTTTTGAACTGGTTTGTTGGTTGACTATTCTTGTGTCATTCCCTTAACCTCAGACATCTTTTCCTTTGTAGATTTAGGAGTTTCAAGGATGACTACTGGTGCTTTGCTTACTTGTTCTTTCACCTACATCCTAGATTTCAACTTAACATACCCTTTTGCCCTGGACATTACAGACTTGCTCATTTCTACTGATGGAGTTCCTTTAACCCTAGGGCTAATGTCTACACTTTGTTTTTCTACTCCAAAGTCACATAAAAAAAAACAAAGACCATTCTTTGTTGATCCTCTTGAGTTCATGTAAAACTATCAGTTTAATTAGACCATGATGAAATAGGGAAGTTTCACATCCTTGAGATTTCAACTGTACTTTATCTGCCATCTTAGCTATACTTCGAAATAAGAAGTAAGGCAAATCTAGAGAAATCATACCAGTAAAATGTAACAGGAGTTTAAAATGATATGAACAAACCTTTTGATATCTGCCTTCACAGGTGAAATAACGTTGAATGTTGAAGAGAAAGTTGGTATAGCTGTCTTTTATGTAGTCTTTGGGAACTACCTTGGTTAAGTCGGTTTCTGAAAACTCTGGATTTAAGAAAACCTTACAAGGTTCCATGTCGAATATGAAGTTTTTGAACCATGTCTCTTGCCCCCTAGGAATTTCTGTCACCCACGCTATGACCTTTAGGGAAATTTGCAAGTTCATCATTCCAACCTTTGTCCTGGAGTTAGTGAAATGTAGTGCAAACTCCTTTGTCACCTGAGTATGTCCTCCCTGCAATTTCTTACAAAACTTCCAGCATCCTTCTTTCTTGAAGGCTTCTACAGTTGCTTTGTCTCTGATCAAGACCTAAATGCTTTCAAGCTATGTTCTAAAGCAATGACCAGACCTGTGACATTTCTTCTCCTCTGTCATCTTTCCTTCTGAATTCCTGCGACAAAATTGGGCTCGCTTGAAATACTGTTGATTAGCGTCACTTGCCAATGGTGGTCAGCCTCGCCTGAATTATGGATGAGGAAAACCTTGATGGAATATTACCAAAGCTTATTGTTCGAAAACAATTATGTTTGAGGGTTTGCATGCAAACTAAAATCATGAGACTAGCAAGCCCTTTCGAATATGAAAATATCTTTCATATTGAGCCCTGAATTCAAAATGATGAGTTTGGATGGCATCATGCTTAAGGATTGACTCCTAGCTGACACCTAATAATGAAAATTTTAACGAAATGATAACGGATTGATTTTTGACAAGACTATTCCACGAATTCCCAATTTCGTAGCACGCAGGGAAAAGCGCTATGAAAAGAGCAACATTTTCATAGCGCAAAATAGACATTTTACACTATCTGCATTATGAAAACGTGGTTTTGGGGCTAATTCCAAAAATTTTCAAAATGGCTTAAGCTATGAGTTTCAAAAAAGAATGTAAGACTTATGAAACATGGAAAAAAGAGGTTAGACTTTATTTGGATATGAAAAATGAAAACTTTAGGACTCCTAATCTATCACCTACCCATTAAAACATAGGGTGACTTGACACTTATCTAAGACCATGACTAGGAACAATGTAAACCCCTATTTTGGTGATAACAAGTATTACTGTCGAATGTTTGTGATTATTGTTTTTGGTCGTTGGAGGAGGTGAAGGCAAGACATACATACAAAATAATGTGGTGTTGATCTGTGGCAGGTGCCATACTTTCCAAAACAACTGTCAAGAAGAAATTTGCATGTACCATAATGTGTGTGTCATGATAATGCTCATTGGAAACAAGTGCACTGTAAAGTAGGAAAGAGAGGTTCTTGTAGAGGAGAGAGCTCAGAGTGACCGAGGCACTGGCCACAACTTGGGTGGAGAATGAGCCATTTGAGCTACAACCATTAGGTCAACCTTGGTAGCCACAAGTGCATGAGATTACTGATGAAGGGATAAAGAGACTCGTCGATGTGGTGGTCAATGAAATTGATGGTACACGTAGCACATGTATAGAAATTGGTTTTGGGAAGAGTGGTGATTGACAGGTTCAAATAGAGTGACTGGGTTGAAAGAGAAACTACGAGCAAGTAAAACCTCCTTAGAGGAGCCGCAATTAGGAGAACTATTGATAGGTTTAGTTAGTAGAGGTCATGATTAGACTTGTGCACAGGGTTGAACTACTCAATAGTAGCCAAATTGAACCAAATCAAATGTAACATACAAATTTGTATGGATGGAAGAATTTCCAGAATATCAACAGTAGTCAGAGATACACTGCTATCATCGAAAAATCTTCATCTAGTCATTTCTAACTAGGTGGATCTAGGTGGATTAATTTTTCCATAGTAAAATAACTTTCACTATGGAAAATAATTTAGTAACCTAGTTTTATTAAATTATTTTTTGATTTAAATAAAAAAAACCCATGAGAAAAATTAGACAAATCATTATTTATTTAATTTTCTCTAGGAATAATTATTAAATCATTTTTTAAATAGTTATTCCTTATCACATTTGACTAAATACCCTAGAAATAATTAAATCAATCACTATTTATTTATTATTCCTTATTTCAATTATTGGAATAATTGTTAAATCACTTTAATAATTATTTCAATTTCACACAATTCTTAATCCTCACGAAATAATTAATAAATCATTTTATTTGTTAATTATTTCTAAATAAATATATTTAACCATTTTAAACATGTTTTCCCTCTTCTATAAATATAACAAAGTATTCCAAGTGGTTAGATATTGATTTGGTCAATATTATTTTATTATTCTCCACTTTCGAGATTAAATCAATACTTTCTTATAGATAGGATGGTTTTCCATTCATTCTTCACCATGATCATAATCATCATCACCATTACCATGTTTTCTCTTTTGAGCTCCCATTCGAGTTTTCCACATTTTGTCTGGGTTTTTCAGATATTGAGAGAGAAGATCATTTGTTGAGGCATCAATGACACCAAAGGACCCATCCCATGGAGGGGAACTTACAAACCCCTTTGTAAATCTCCTTCAGAAAGTGTTTTTAATAGAGAATTTATTCAATTAAAGTCTCTCCATTTGGGTTATTCCATTGGATGTCTTTACTATTGTTTGTTGTTCTAGATCGTCTATACTTTCATTACAGTTTTTTCCATTTTTATTGCGGATTTGAATAGTAAGTAGCCATAAAATTGTTGTTAGGATAAGTTGTCACCTACTGACTTAAGTGGAGTGTTTTTTGGTACACCTTTTAATAAATTCCACACTAACATACACATACAAGATTCAACTAACGACGCATAGGAAGTTGCAATGAGTAACAAGGTAATGACACAATGTGTGAATTTTTTAGAGAGTGTGCATCGTCCTGGTGCAATTGGCTTCATTGCATGTAGAATTTGGAAAATGTATTAAATTAACAAGATTTATGGAAATGTTCTAGAAATTAAGTGGCTTGTGCATCAGGAGATTGAAGCTAGGATGTTAAAGGTAGAGAGGCATTTCTGAAGTGATGAACATGGATGTTATTCATTTTTTTCTAATCCAGAAGAAATTAATATTTCTACAAGAGCTTGGGCTCTTATTTGAATAAGCCATAAAAAAATAATTAATTCACTAATCACCTAACAAGGAAACTGAAACAAAAGAAGCTACAGCTTGTGAGTGGAAGATAAGTAGGGAAGTCGAGATACATGTAGTCGAAAAAAAAAGGAGGCCAAGAGAATATATGATAAATTTGTATCATATCTGACATTTCCTTTTGGCAGAGATTCTCTAGTTATGAATGCTAAGATTAAATATGCAAGCATGGGTTCATTGTAGAGGTTGGCTCAATTAAGCAAAATGCACTTTTTAGCCCTTAATCTGCATTCTAGAGTGCACTATTTGGCCCAAAAACTTCGTTTTCCACTGTTCCAGGTCAGTACCTGTGTTTTGGCTTTTTCTGGAATTTTTTCAGAATTGTGAGAGTGTTGTCTGCATATTGGGTTGGTTACCTCACCTTTGTTTTCAGTATCCCCTAGGCTTATACACACTTAACTTTTCTCTTCGAGGAAGGAAAAAGACCCCTAGGGTCTAGAGTACACCTCCATATTGTTAGGAAGATACTTACTGAGTGAGGAGTCTAGAGTTTCAAAATTTTTAGCTTGTTACCCACCACTTCGTGGGTGATATCCCTAGGAGAAGTTTCCCCTCCATGATGATCCTCAACCGATAGGCAACAACCGCTTGATGCATCCTACAAGCTTGTAGTTCCATTTCTCTGCCACCTGAGCCAGCCATGTGGTCCCTCACCCACCTGTATTGATCGTATGTTTGAAGGTGGTTCTCCTAAATCTAAAGGTATGTCTTGTAATTTAGAAATTGCGTATTGTGTTTACTCATCATGGGTACTTCTGGGTATGGATTGATGGGGGAATTTTGTAGAAAGAGTGGGTTTATTTTTTCTTCTTATCCCCTTGATCTCTTTTAGTTATTACCCTTAGATCTTAGTCCCGCGAGATCTCCGTTATTGACCATTGGGTTCTAGGGTGGTACTACTTAGGAAACCCCAACTTTGGGTGCGTCGTCCCGCTGCTTTAATTGCACATGTTACTCCCTTTCCACTCATTATACCACATTCATTATTTCTCCCACGTGGTTCCACATTCCCATTCTCGATCCACATAGGGCTAGCCTCCCTATTCCCTTGACCCCACCTTGGATCAAGCCTAGAGTGATTTCCTCGAGGTTGAAGTAGCTAAAAGGAAGAGAAAAAGCATGATTGGCCACATTTAACAGGAAATTGTACCATAAAATGCAAAAGGTACTCACAAAAAAAGAATCAACATGTGGGCAAAATCCAGTGCATGAGATCTACCCCAATCCATGTTCATCACCCTGGTACCATAGGCACAAAATGAGCCTTCTTTATCATTCAAGAAGCCATGATTTTCCCAAACCATGTAGGGAAATGAATTTCCCTACCTTAAAGGGGTAATCATTGTTATATCTTACACATCATTCTCTTTTCCTTTGAGCCCTGAGCAGTTAATAAAAAAAAATCATAAAATTCAAATGGAATATAAAGAAGGGTGGAAAAATTAAGGTTGGGGTATCTCATGTAACCACAATTTCTCCCTCCTATACATTAGATACCTAGGTGTGGCCCAGGGTTGCCCCTCTCGTTCCCTAGTCTATTCCACTTATTTATGACTTTCCACCCACATTGGAGGGATGTACCTTGGACATAATATCCCCTTTAAGCATTGAAAACACCTAATAAGGTATTTGATTAACCCCCTTTGGAGCTTGGAGACACTAGCACATGCGAAATCCCACTATGGAAGGGAATGCCATTATGAAGTGCCCACATTGTTATTCATGTTTGTTTCTCTTTTACTCTATTATTTGAATGACTGGTTGTACTAAAAGCCTAGGGCATGCATTGGACTTTATGTAGTATTACATGTGGTTTCCATTTGGTTTGGTCTCTGTATATGGGATCCTATCCTCCAAAGGTCTACATTAGCACATGTAGGGTGTGCATAGAGAGCCATTGACCCCTACATCAAAAAACAAAACTCCATAGATCTTTATGGAGTGCATGAGAAACCTAATTCAGAAGGGGTTAGGCTAGGTCATCTTATGAGCGATTCCCCTCGGGGCTACCCAAACCGTGGTAGGGAATTTTGTGCATTGGATGACTACCAAGAAGATCAAGACTCAACCACCCCCATGGGATGAAGGGAGTCATAGTTACAAATCTTACGAAAGCACCCTATAGGATTGGTTGTGGAAGCAATTGGTTCTCTAACCTACCTTTCTCTAGACAACTCTCCTTGCAGGGATCAAATTGCATGAAGTAAAAAGTTCTTTGGAAGGCCATCTGAAAAAATAAATATAGGATTGTTTGAGGATTCACATCACCTATAGGCTAGAGGTACTTTTCATTTATAGGACATGTTTTCTTGTATTACAGTAACATCATTAATATAGTTGGTTTACACTTGGAACCACTACACTAGGTGTCTTCTTGTTTCTTTCTACTATTTTATTCCTATCATCACCCTTTAGTTCTTAAATTGTTATTTTCTTGACATCATTGCGCCCCCTAGGAAATTTTTGTGGAGACTTTGAGGACTTCACCCCTAGTTCCTATTAGGACATATTACTCCTCCCTGTTGAGTTAGAGTTCATCCTCCAATCCTCCATTGAGTAATCATTCTGATTATGATTCTACTGATTCATCTAGTTCCTCATTTGATTCCATGTCGTCTCAAACACATATCGCTACCATGTCAAGCACCAATGTGGGTGTGGGAAACTAGGGTGGTAACCCAGGTACCAACTAGGGTACCCCCACGAGCGGAACCCCCACCAATGTGGTCACTCCTATTCCATTTCTTCCTTTTATAGTTGGTTTGAGTCTCCCTTATTTTAGCCAACTTATCAACGATCCTCTTCTATACAATCCTACATGGCCAACTATACCTACTAAACTCCCTTCATACATCCCAAAGCTTGAACGTAAACCTAGAGAATATCCCACTAATCATGTTCACTCATTCCATATGTGGTGTTTGTCAAATTCAATTACTAAAGACTCCATTCGTCCTTGTCTACTCCAATGCACGCTGATGGAGCTGCTGCTAAGTGAGATGTCGATCAACCCAGAGCCACTCATTCCACTTTTGCAACTCTTGACAAAGATTTTCTTTCCTATTTCTAGTTACCTCTCCATTATGACACTAGTACAAAAATTTTGACTTCCTTCCATCAAAATTTTGCCAGTCGCCTTTCCAACCATGTTCAAGAATGGCATAGAAGGAGGAGCATATGTAGAGCTCCTAAATTCGAAGATCACATCTACATAGATTGGTTCCTTAGAACACTTTTGGCCCCCATTTCTAAATATTTCGTGTCACACTTCCTCTAGTATGAAGAAGATGCACTCCAGGTAGCCTTAAAATTTTATTTGATCTATGTTCATTCAGGTTATGTTTACACTATCATCCCTAATCTACCTCGACCTGGTGCTGCTAATGCACTTCGGGAATATCATGCTTCGGATCCCATAGTTGGAACCATTTCACACCCTCAACCATATGCTCTACCACCGATGATTTATGGTAAACTGAAGGGAGGGACCAGTTCCTCTTAAAATTATCCATCCCCCAATCCTGCATGGGGAAACACTTATCTAGGCCCTAACACACCATATGCATATCTCCATGCACATCAACAGATATTAGGGATAGTTATTGCACCACATGTTTATCCCAATATTACCTCATCTCCTTATTATCAGTATGCACCGCCTAGCGCTCCATCCCCTCCTACACCTGCGCCCCTGCCCCCCATGCCCGCTCCCCCTCTACCTCAACAACCACCTCCTCTAGAAGGTCAAGTGTATGCCCAAGAAAGAGGGATCCAATCCCCCTAACACCAATAAAAGTAAAAAAGGGAATGGTAATCGAAAAGAACAACCTCAAGGTAATCAATGCAACTATGGTCCTCCTCCCAATGCCCCTAAGGGTCCTCAGCCTAATCTTCTAACCCAATAGCAGGGCAGTCATCCCAAGGAAGAAAAGGGTCTTCGTATGAACAAACCATGTGCCTCTTATGTCATATATGGTCATTATATGAATTCTTGTACCATTTTACCTTAGATGCATCAAGCATGGGAAGATCAAGCAATTGCTTCTTGAGGATCACAGTGCACTGCTCTTGCTTCATCTCAAATGCTATTGCTTACCAATCCTTTCCCTCACCGAGGATAACTAGCTACCCAACCTTCACCAGGTCAGGTAGCTCAGCCAACTCCACCATTTGGCCACCATGTGTAGCATCCCTAGTGAAAATTCTATGTAATAAGAGAAAATAAAGGCAACATAATAACCACAAATTATCGGACACTTATTCCATGCAGAATGTTGGGAAAATTTCTAGTGATGGGGATCAATTTTGATTGCTTATGGCTAAGGAATTTGGCAAAGGAAATTTCTAAGGATTTTGAAAGGAAAATGGCATTTTTGGCATATTTATTTATGAAAATAATGGAAATTAGGAGAAGAGGGAGGTGAAAGGTGACAAGTTGCATGTGAGGAGGAAATTGAAGGAAAATAATGGAAAAGAAAGAAAATAGAGTCCTCATTAATAAAATGTCTTTTGAGGATTAGTTGGCAAGTTTTGCTAACTTTTTTTCAGTTTAGTTTTGGAGCTCTCTCGTTATTCTCTCTCTCTCTGTCATACTCTTGGAGATTTAGAGTTTTCTTGGAGCAATCTTGGAGGGTGCGGCATACTTGGATTTTCGGAGGAAGAAGGAAAAGGAAGAGAAGGAAAGTGCAAAAAGGCATTGGTATTAGTAGCTACATAATATTTTTTTGAAGATACCAAGTTGCATGTATGTTTCCTTCACTAGTTTTGGCATGCATGTGGTTTCTTGGTTGTGAACTATCATTGGCATGGATGGTTTCCTAGATTGATAGTGGATTGCCTAGCCTTCACATTTCCTATATAACTATGGTGGTTTTGGGTTTAATTTCATTGTTTGTTTTTGGTTGGTTCTCGTGTTTCCTTAGCTTGGGTTGAGTTATTAGTTCCTGGAAGCCCTGGTTGGGTAAACGCTTTGGAATCCCTATAACAAATTGGGTTGAATTATTAGTCCTAGAATCCTTGGTTGGAAAAATGCTTTGGAAGCCATTGGTGGGTTGCGTTACTAGTCCTGGAAGCCTTGGTTGGAAAATTTCTCTAGAAGCCCAATGATAGTTGTGGGTTGATTTAGTAGTCCTCGAAGCCTTGGTTGGAACAAATGCTCTGGAATCCCTGGAAGGCTTGGATGGAGACCAATCTGATGATGGTTTTGTGATGTCTGACTGTGAGGTGGAATCATTATTTGATGGGTTGACGTGGATGCCCTCTCGAAGCCCTAGATGAGTTTTGATTGATGTGTTCCAAGAGATCCCACATTCATGCTTCGAATATGGCACAGGGGGTGAATGGCTGAAGAGAGTATTTCTCATCCATTCTATGGTCGGATGGAACATGGAAGTCCCATCCCAAGTTTGGATTTTGAATCGTTAGTGAAATATTATTTCTCCTTGTATTTCTATGACCATTTTTATGGATTTTATGTGGTCTATATGTCTTTAATTTCATGAGTATTTTTGTTTCTATTATTTTGGTTATGTATGTGTTTTATGACAGGAACCATTTGTGGATCTCATTGTGTTTTTTCTTGTAATTGAATGACCAATGTATTTATGACCTAACGAGAATGGAAGTTGATGAGTTGAGGCATCAATGGTTCTTAGTGATTCTTAGCTAAGTATGAGACCCCTATTCTCAGAATTGTTAATTACTCCTATATATTACACATTTGCAATATGTTTGACGAAATGTCTGTCATGGCTATTAGGGGTCCAATCAAGGTCTTGAACAAGTATTTTCTCTAGTACGATCATTTCCATGTTATTTTACATATCTAAATAGATGGTTCATTAATGGGTAGTGACCTTGGCTCTGGGCCTTAAAAAGTGGCTCAAATCCTGAATTTGTTGGCATAGCACTGACACTTTTGGTCTCTGGTCTCTGGTAGGGAATCCTGTGAGAGAGACTTTGAGTTATTGGTCACACTCATGCCTATAGCATGGGAGAAACCGAGCCTTAAATGGTCCCAAAGCTTAGTGGGACCCTAAGAAAAGTTGTCTAAAGTATTGGATTGGTTCTTGAGGGCCATGTAGCTTATGATTAATGTATGTATGTTATGTTTCCATCAGTTCCACTTCCTTAACGTGACTTATGATGTTGAATCATATCATAGTGGCCTGTCATTGCATGTTTACCCCAACTGGATGGTTGCTTCAATAGATGTGGGAGGAGGGTGTTGCTTAGTGGTATCAGAGGATGTTTCACCCCTTTGACTAGATGTGTTATGTGTTGGTCATGGATACATGTTAGTTGCATGTGTGTCTCTCACCCTTGCATTCCATGTGCTTGTTGAATTTGCATGATGTTGTTCATGGTTGTAGTGATGTCATCATATGAAATTTTAGATGTTATTGTCGAATGCATCGCTTTGCATGTATGACTGGTTACATGTCGATTTATGTCCCTTACATGTATCATTGTAGTATGCTTGGTTACATTCTTGCATGTTTGGTTACATTCTTGTATGCTTGGTTGCATGTATCATCCTTTTAGGTTTGATTTCAAATATTGTTCATTCATGCTTGATCATATGTATTTATGCATAGGTGTGTATGGTTATGCATCACTTATGCATGTTCATGTTTTCATGTGGTCAAGTTTATAGTGACGTAACGATGGTGATTATCATGCATGAGGTCATAGTATCTGTTGTTCTTGAGGTCATGCATTGATGACTGAGCCCTACCTAGAATGACGGTTGCATGGTCATATGCTTATGTTTTATATTTCTATATGTTGTCATGATTATGTTATACATGTATCACGCTGATTTATTGATCTTGAAAACAAGGTATCCTCCCCAGGCTATACTAAGGTATGTTGGTTTAGTGCGATTTGGTTTAGCTGACATGATACACCTTACAGGAAAAAATATCACAGGGCTAGCAAGATGCTTGACTACAAAGACTCTCCCTATGAATCCGAGGAGCAGTATGGTTTTGGGAACTCTTCTGATTTGGCAGTGACACTAAGAAGCTTAAAGGAAGAAATAAGGAGTTGTAAGGCAGATAATGACAAAATCATACAGGCACAAGAAAAGATAACAAAGCTACATCAAAGTTTGTCATATTTTCAATGACAGGGACCGCTTCAGATCATCCATGAGCAAGAGGATAGAACTAATGGGGCATCTAGTAGTAGATCAGATAGAGATTACCAATCGGAGATGGCAGATGGTAGGACACTCGAGATAGGAGAAGGGATAGACACAAATATGATTCTAGTTATGATTCAGATAAGCACCATGATCGTCATCAATATCATCCTTACAAGAGAAGTGATAGGGGATATTTTCTGAATGATTTTAAGAAATCAAAGCCACAAACATTAGATGGAGAGATGAAGAAACCACAGGATGCAGAGGCATGGTTTCTTGCATGTGGAAATTCTCCAGGTTGCATGACTATTCAATGAACATGAAAGCTAGAGTGGCTACATTCATCCTGGAAGGTAAAGCGGACATTTGGTGGGAAGATGTGAATAATTCCAAATATATTCATGAGGAAGATTTGAATTGGAGTGAGGTTGAGTGGCTATTCAAGAAGAAGTACTTTTAAGAGAGATAATTTGATGAAAAGGGAAAATAATTTTATGAGCTACACATGTGTTCCATGACAGATGTTGAGCACACTAGAAGGTTCTTGGAGTTATTAAGGTATGTGCCCTATCTCACAGAGGAAAAGGACAATATTGAGAGGTTTTTTAGTGAGCTACTAGCTGCATTTAAAGATATAATTGAGTTTGATGATCCTACATCATTTGAGGAGGCCATTCGGAAGCTAAGGCATTGCTATGAACAATCGCAACACAAGACCGATACTAAGCCAAACTACATAGGTAATGCAAAGAACAAAGGAAAATGGGATAGAAAGAGAGCAAGGCCTCTAGATAAAGGTAACAAGGAGAATGTCGCACCACCTAATAAGTTCAATGCATCAGATAAAGGACGAGGATTCTCATCGGGAGAGCATAACAAGGAGATAGGTTGGAAGCCTATAGAGTGTTGGATTTGTGGCAAGGATCATCGCAAGAGATATTGCTCACAAAATCAGGGTGGTAGACTGGAGATATAAAGTGCGCAAGAGGCCCAGACTATTGGGGATGTTAGTCAGAGTATTTCGCGTATCTATGAAGCATTAGATAACAAATGAGAAGCTCATCAGGAACCTATCATTGAGATGGACGGTAAGCTTTGAGATCAAGCTATTTCTATTTTGATTGACCCTAGATATAATTATAGCCATGTTAGTCCTAAATTGGTGGAAAGTTGTGGTTTGTGTAAGGAATTGCATGCAGAGCCTTGGTTAGTACAGTTGGCTATAAGTATGAAGAAACGAGTCCATCATTGGGTAAGATCTTATGCATTTGACTTGAATGGTATGCCTACTACAACATATTTGAATGTATTACCATTAGGATCAGACAATATGTTGTTAGGCATGGATTGATTGTATCTTCACAGAACCAAGGTAGGTTGTTATGACAAATTCATTGAAGTTGTTGATGACAATGGGGAACCAAGAGTCCTGTAAGGTAAGAAGAAATCCACATCAGTTAGGATGGTGACAACTATGCAAGTGAAGCGTAGCCATAGGAAATGGTGCAAGCTATTTGCAGTATACATTTCTAGTGATAAGGGTAAGCAGTCCGAGAATTCATATGTGTTGAACAAGTATCCAATTTTACAATAGTTCAAATATCTATTTCCTCAAGACATTACAAATTTGCCACCTCATAAGGAGGTAGAATTTTCTATTGAGTTAGTGCCAGGGGCGACTACAACATCAAAAGCACCTTATAGGATGAGAACACCTGAGTTAGTTGAACTAAAGTTGCAGTTAAATGAAATGTTGGTCAAGGGATACATTAGGCCAAGTGTATCACCTTGGGGCGCACCAGTGTTGCTTGTGAAGAAAAAATATGGTACTCTCAGATTATGCATTGACTACAAGAAGTTGAACAAAGTGACTATTAAGAACAAGTATCCTTTGTCTACAATTCATGACTTGTTCGACCACCTCAAGGGAGCAACAGTGTTCTTGAAGATTGATTTGAGATATGGATACCATCAGGTACACACAAAAGAGGAGAACATTTACAAGACTTAGTTCAAGACTAGGTATGGGAATTATGAGTTTGTTGTTGTTCCATTTGGCTTAACTAATGCTTCAACTATATTCATGTGCTTGATGAATAGTGTGTTGCATCCATATTTGGGTAAGATTGTTATTGTGTTCATTGATGAGATACTGGTATATTCTAAAAATGAGGAAGAGTGTGTCAAGAATGTTGGCATTATGACATAGGTTTGGCGCTATGACATAGGTGTTGTCCTTGATGACAACTCACTCAAATGGTAGATCTCGGTTCAAGCTCTCAGAATGAAGGAAAAAGAGATATACAAAGGTTCCTTTTAACCAAGTTGTGTATACATGCAGGATCGACGATCAAAAGGCGCGTATACATATGCACACACTTTCACGCAAGGAAAAGTGCATACATGTGGGAAAAATTATTTTTGGTCCATGGTATTTAGTCCTTGGTATTTGGACCTATGGTTTTCAACCATGGTATCTCGTCTAAAGTGTTGAACCTAGGTATTGGGTCCATGGTATTGATTCTCTATGGTTTTGGACCATGGTATTGAGTAAGGCCTAAGACTATAAAAGGGGAAGGAGATCATTAGCCAAAGGCATTCACTCAAGCACTGAATATCTTATGGGAAGCAAGATCTAGAATTGGGTGATGATGCATAGCTGGATCTGAACCAAGGAGGAACCTGAGCACTAGAAGAAGCATAAGTTCTATTGTTGGGTCAAGATCTTAAGGCTTGAGTAGAAGTATCGTTGTGGGATTTTGATCTGTTATATTTGGTGAATGACTTGATCTATAAATATGATAATCTAGGTATAATTGGTGTCTAAATAAGTGAAAAGGGTAAATTATCTTTTATAGATCTGTACACAGGTTTGGCACAGCAAAGGCACATATGCACGCTAGTTAAGTAAGTCAAAATAGCGTACACGCTGGTTGGCCTTAATAAAGAAGCATATGCACACAGGGTCTACATATTGAAGTAGCATACATCTAATGAAATATGTTTTAGCTACTTCTATTTATTGTTGCAGTGTTCTGGGTTCATAATTGGTGTCTAGTTACTGTTACTATTTTTTGGTTATAGAATTCAGAGAAGTGATTGTTTGAATCAGTTTTGGTTGGTGGAAAGGAGATTGGTTGATTCAGATATATTTGATGTTTGATTGATGTTACTTATGGATCCAGTCTCAAAATTTATGAAATGAGGTCCCTGATGTAAAGAGAAGGTTGTAGCCTGCATACTAGTATAAGACTACACCAGTACAGAAACATAGTGAAAAGAAGTTTCTAATTAAAAGAAGATAGAGACGAATTACAGCAGGTGGTTTTCACCCACATTGGGTTTCCACCTTATATCTTGTGTTCTTATGTGTGACTGCCTATTCTGTTTTACTATTCCTGGTTACTATTTATATGGTATTATGCACAAATTAATGATCAACATCTGAAGAATAGTTTAAATTACAAGTTTGCTGGTTATACACTAGTTTCCTTAACTACAGTTGCGTACATATGTGATTTTTACTAACCAAAGTAGCGTACATAAATTTTAATGTGAAATGAAAAATAATTGACCTGATAATAGTGATTCAACCCCCCTCTCAGTATTATTTCCAATAGTTGGTATCAGAGAAGATCCTTCAGAAGAAGCTTGATCGCTTGAAGGAAGATCTATCGTCATGAGAAACTATGAAAAGGAGGCATCTATCAGGCCACCAATCTTTGATGGAAGCAACTTCGTCAATTGGAAGGTAAGAATCATTGCCTATCTTCAATCTCTTGGTACAGAAGTTTGGGATATCATGGAAACAGGATACACATTTCCATCAACAACTCCTACAGATACGGTTGGTAAGAAGTAGTATGAAATAAATGCAAAGGCTGTTAGTACTCTATTAGGGAGCTTATCTCAATCAGAATTCGCCAAGGTTATGCAACTCAAAACCACAAAAGAAATATGGGACAAGATCATTCTGAGCTATGAAGGAGACGACCAGGCAAAGCGTGCAAAACTACAAACTCTTAGAATTCAATCTGAAAATCTCAGAATGCACAATGATGAAAGAGTGGCTAATTATTTCTTACGTATAGATGAAATTGTTAATTGTATGAAAAACTTGGGTGAAGAGATAAAATAATTTACTTTGGTTGAAAAGGTTCTAAGATCTTTGTCTTCCAAGTTTTAATTAAAAGTTTCTGCTATAGAAGAAAAGCAGAATCTACAGAGCATTACCATGTCACAGCTGCACAGAATCCTAAATGCTATAAGGAAAGCTTCAACGTAAATCACATAAGAAAGATTTTTGCCAACGCGTTTTGAACCAACCAATGTATTTTCAACTTGTCCTGATGATGAACCACATTGGTTGGTTCGAAACGCGTTGGCAAAAATCTTTCTTATGTGATTTACGCTGAAGCTCTCCTTATAACTATGACAAATCACAGAAGTCTCAATTCTACAATCCTAAATGCTTTCGAAATGAGAAAAGGGGGACCTTCAAACATGAGAGAATCTGCATTCAAAGCCTCAAGAAAAGGAGAATACAATCAGTCATGACATATGTCAGAAGGAGAGGAGGAATCAAACTTTGTTAAGAACCTTGAATGGGGTTCTGGAAGATTCAGAGGTAAGCTACCTTTTAAATGCTTTGCTTATGGAAGAGTAGGTCACTATATAGCCAAGTGTCCTCATAAAGATAAGCTTCACAAAGGTAAGGAACCAGTTAGATGGAACAGAAAACAAAATGTAAGTAAGAAGAGCTATTGTACACATGAACACAGTGACGGATTTTCAAATAGTGGTGAAGATGAACAATATAATGATTATAGACTTTTGATGGCTTTTGAAGATGATGATTTCTTGGATGCTATAGATGAAGAAGGTATTTATGAAGAAATTTCTAAACTTAAAATTTGTTTAGAAGAAAAGCATATGATTATAGATACTTTGACATTCCAACTTGCTAAAAGGGAAAAACACAATGAAAATTTAGAATGTGAAATCATGGGACTTAGAAACGATATTGAGAAAACAAAATCTCTTAATCTTAGATTTTCTAAAGGATCTGAAACTTTAGATGAGATTATCAAAGTGCAGCGTTCTTCTCTAATTAAGATATGTCTTGGATATACTAAAGAAGCATATCAAGCATAGAAGCCATCCACCTCCAAAAGTTATTTTGATGCAGCAAGGAGAAGTGAACAGGTTGACAATTGACAGCAAAGGCACAATGCAGATCACAAAGTAAATCGGGGACAATTTACTTCAAGAAAGAACAAAGATCACCAAGTAAATCAAGGGAAATCTACTTCAAGGATGAACATAAGCTACAAGCAACAACAGGTAAATCATTCTCAATTTGCCTCAAGAATTGATGTCAATGGAAACTACAATCATTTGGTCAGTAGGTTTGATAATCGCAGGAATTTCTTCAATGGCCAATGTTTCTCTTGTCATAACTTTGGACAAAAAGCTGCTCAATGTGTTGCCTACAAGACCATCATGACTAGAGAAGCTCAAAAACAAAAGAGTATGACTAGGATCATGAAAAGGACCTACAATAACTTTTCTTCTCTTGAAAATGAAATAGAATGTTTTATTTGTAACAACTTCGGTCTTGAAGATTCTGAATGCAGGAGTAGGTTTCTACAAACAACTCAGAAGGAGCAAGCTTCGTTGAGTCTGAAAACATGGAGAAAGAAAGAACCGCAACGAGAAAGATGTAGTATAGCCTTATATGCAGAAGGGCAAGAAAATCAACAGTACATTGACAGTGGATGCTCGAAACATATGACAGGTGATAAAAAAAAACTTCAGCCATATAGTGCCTTAGAAAAAGAAAGGAAGGTATCATTTGGAAATGACACCCCTACACTAAAAGGTAAAGGTTATGTTCTTTTGAAAGAAAATATCAAAGCTAGAAATGTCATGTATGTTGATGGCTTAAAGCATAATCTATTGAGTGTCAGCCAAATGTGCGATCAAGAAAATGAGGTAATATTTCGATCAAATGGATGTATTGTTCGTGAGCTTGATACAAGAGAAACAATGATCAAAGGCATAAGAACTCTAAATAACTTATACATACTCAAGGGAGGACAACAACAATGCTATCTAAGCAAGAATGATGAACACTGGTTATGGCACAGAAGATTGGGGCATCTAAGCTTCACTCAGATAAGGAAAGCATGAAAATATCATGCAGTTCATGATCTCCCTGACATCAGAGTTCCAGACAATACAATATGAAAATCATGTCAGTTTGGCAAGCAAACCAGAACTAATTTCCCTAAGAAGGAAGGATCAGCTAGTAAGGCCCCTGAACTTGTCCATACTAATGTATGTGGTCCATCCAGGAAAAGGTCACCTCGAGGAAAAGAATACTTCATATTATTGATTCAGGACTTTACCAGGATATGTTGGATAGGACTTCTGAAGCATAAAGATGAATCTTCCGAAAAGTTCAAAGCATTCAAAGCCTTGGTTGAAAACGAATCAGATCGCAGAATCAAATGCCTCAGGTCGGATCAAGGAGGGGAATTTACCTCGGATGAATTTTTTGATTTTTATGAAGAACATGGAATAAGAAGGGAATTCTCTACTGCAATGACTCCTCAGCAAAATGGAGTAGTGGAAAGGATGAAAAAAATGGTTCAACAAATGGCTCGTGCTATGCTTGATGAGTCTAGAACTCCCGCAAACTTCTCGAGTGAAGCTGCATTTGCTGCCATTACTATTCTGAACAAGACAAAGGTTCGGGTGAACAACACTCAGACTCCTCATGAGCTTTGGTATGGTAAGACTCCTACGGTAAAATACTTCAAAATTTTTGGAAGCAAATGTTACATCAAAAGGACTGATGAAAACCTTGGCAAGTTTGAACCAAGAGCAGATGAAGGCATTCTCCTTGGTTACTCTCCCCACAGCAAAGGATGTAAGTGTTAGAATAAAATACTTGGAAAAATTGTTGAAAGCATTGATGTAGTGGTTGATGAAGAAGGAAACAATCCTAGGTAGGTAAAATCCAAAGATTTCGAAGATGATGAGGACTATCCTTCAACATCAAATCAGACTTACGATGAAGAAGAAACATATGAGGCACCAGAAGAACAGATAAGGGTAGAAGAAAAGACTCCATCTAGGTATGTCCAGAAGAATCATCCAGAGACTCAAATTTTGGGGCAGAAAGAGGTAGGTGTAAAAACAAGAAGAACTATTTCAGAAGCTTTAAGCTATCTAGCATTACTCTCCTCCACTGAACCACAAAATGTAAGTGAAGCATGCAAAGATGAATGCTGGGTCAAGGCCATGAATGTAGAACTTGATCAGATTGAAAAGAATAACACTTATGAGTTGGTTCCAAGACCAAATGATAAGAATGTCATAGGGATCAAATAGATATTCAAAAACAAGCTAAATGAAAATGGAGATGTTATTAGAAACAAGGCCAGACTTGTTTGTAAAGGGTATGCTCAACAAGAAGGTATAGACTTTGAAGAAACTTTTTCACCAATTGCTAGACTTGAAGCCATAAGAATGTTCCTTGCTCTTTCTAGCTTTCAGAAGTTCAAAGTATCTAAAATGGATGTGAAATCTGCCTTTTTAAATGGAGACTTAGAGGAAGAACTATATATTGAGAAACTAGATGGATTCATCCTTGGAAATGATCCAAAACTTGTATGCAAAATTAAGAAGGCACTCTATGGTCTTAAGCAGGCTCCAAGGGCTTGGTATTATCATCTAGACAAATACCTCCATCAACAAGGTTTTTCAAAAGGATCAATAGATAACAATCTATATATAAAAATTGATAATGATAGATTGCTAATACTTGTTGTGTATGTTGATGATATCACCTTTGGTAGCAATGAAGAAGCCATAAGTCAAAACTTTCCTTTGGTGATGCAGAAAGAATTTGAAATGTCCCTGCTTGGTGAGTTGACATATTTTCTTGGTTTACAAGTCCAATAAAATAAAGACGGTATCTTTCTATCACAAACCAAGCACCTCAAGCAGATTTTGAAGAAATATGACATGGAAGAGTCGAAACTAGTATGTACCCCTATGGTAACAGGATGTAGCCTCAGCGCAAATGATAATTCAGCAGTAGTACATCAACTAACCTATAGATCCATGATTGGTAGTCTGCTCTATCTAACAGGTACCCGACCAAACATCATGCATGTAGTGGGAATAGTTGGAAGATTCTAGGCAAATCCAAAAGAAGCACATATTCAGGTGGTTAAAAGGATTTTCAAATATCTTCAAGGTGCTCAAACCTATGGCTTATGGTATCCTAGAGATATAGGTATCACACTTCATGCATATATAGATGCAGACTAGGCAGGAAGCCTAGATGACAGAAAAATCACTAGTGGTGGTGCATTCTTTATGGGTTCCATATTAGTATCTTGGTTCAACAAGAAACAAAGTTCAATTGCTTTATCTACAGCTGAAGCAGAATATGTGGTTGTTGCATCTTGCTACACACAACTCCTTTGGATGAGGCAAACATTGCAAGATATTCAAATCATTTGTACTCCTCCTATCTCCATTTTTTGTGATAATACAAGTGCAATCGGTATTTCAAAGAATCCAGTCATGCATTCTAAGATCAAGCACACACCTATCAAATATCATTTTCTCTGGGAACAAGTGCTTGAACAAAAGGTCAAATTGGAGTATGTTCCCTCTAAGGAACAAGTTGCTGATATACTCACTAAACCACTGCGAAAGGAGACATTTGAATACCTTAGACAGAAGCTGGGAGTAGTTGATGCGTCATCTTGCTGTTGAAACTTATCTGTTTCAAAAAAAAGTTGTTGTACACGAGTTTCATGAGGAGTATCCGCATACAAACACTTGTTTTTGTGGATATAGTCGCGTATATGTTGGTTTGAAGGAAATCAGTGGGCCAGACTCAGGATGAAAAGAGTCTGATATGGGTCTGACAGAGACCATCTGGCACAGGTTCAGGGGGAGCATATACTTCTAATAATGCATTATTGGCATTATCTTAGAAGATCTTGGTTCAATTTTATAGTTGTTTTTTATTTCAGGTGGAACAGGTGTTGAGGGAGAGCATGGTTGCTGGTCTGAATGATGATTGACAGATGCTACTGATGGTAGTTGCTGATGAATATCATAGTCTTGTTGTATATATTTCTTCTCTATTTCATGTAACAACCTACCTTGGTTTCCCCACTATGCCTAGGATGGATAATGTAATGTTCTTGTTTTATCATGTGTAAAGTTTTGGTGTATCCCCACTTGGTTGGGAGATGGATGTATTATGAGTCCTTGGTGATAGGAAGGTAATTAATAATGTATAGAGTCATGTTCCTTCTTGTAGAACATCCTTTTGTTAAAGACCTTGCCTACAGTCAGGGGGAGCATGGATAGCACCGCAAAGCAGAGATTTTAGCATGTACTCAGTGGGAGCATAACCCTTTGCACTTGATGACAAAGGGGGAGAATGACTTTGAATGACTTGGGGTTGCCATCAAGTCCAAAGGGGGAGATTGTTGGCATTATGACATAGGTTTGGCGCTATGACATAGGTGTTGTCCTTGATGGCAACTCACTCAAATGATAGATCTCGGTTTAGTCTCTCAGAGTGAAGGAAAAAGAGATATAAGCAGGTTACTCTTAACCAAGTCGCGTATACATATGCATGCACTTTCATGCAAGAAAAAGCACGTACATGTGGGAAAACTTATTTTTGGTCCATGGTATTTAGTCCTTGGTATTTGGACCTATGGCTTTCAACGATGGTATCTCGTCCAAAGTGTTGAACGCAGGTATTGGGTCCATGGTATTGATTCTCTATGGTTTTGGACCTTAGTATTGAGTAAGGCCTAAGACTATAAAAGGGGAAGGAGATCATTAGGCAAAGACATTCACTCAAGCACTGAATATCTTATGGGGAGCAAGATCTAGAATTGGGTTATGGTGCATAGCTGGATCTGAACCAAGGAGGAACCTGAGCGCTAGAAGAAGCATAAATTCTATTGTTGGGTCAAGATCTTAAGGCTTGAATAGTAGTACCTTTGCGTGATTTTGATCTGTTATATTTGGTGCATGACTTGATCTATAAATCTGATAATCTGGGTATAATTGGTGTCTAAATAAGTGAAAAGGGTAAATTATCTTTTATAGATATGTACGCAAGTTCGGCACAGCAAAGGTGCATATACATGTTGGTTAAGTAAGTCAAAACAACGTATACACGGGTTGGCCTTAATACAGAAGCGTATGCACGTAGGGTCTACATATTGAAGTAGTGTATGTCTCATGAAATATGTTTTAGCTACTTCTATTTATTGTTGCAATGTTCTGGGTTCAGAATTGGTGTCTAGTTATTGTTACTGTCTTCTAGTTACAACATTCAGAGAAGTGATTGTTTGAATCAGTTTTGGTTGGTGGAAAGGAGATTGGTTGATGTAGATATATTTGATGTTTGATTAATGTTACTTATGGATCCAGTCTGAAAATTTATGAAACTTAGTCCCTGAAGTAAAGAGAAGGTTGTAGCCTTCTGTAGGTCAGCACCTACGAACTAGTACCTCAGCTCGTACAAGAGCTAAGGGGGTAGTAGCTCCCTTCCAGGAGAAGCTAGAGAATGAGAGAAGGTTGTAGCCTTTTGTAGGTCGCAGCCTGCATACTAGTATAACACTGCACCAGTATAGAAACATTGTAAAAAGAAGTTTCTAATTAAAAGAAGATAGAGACAAATTGCAGCAGGAGGTTTTCACCCACATTGGGTTTCCACGTTATATCTTGTGTTCTTATGTGTGACTGTCTATTCTATTTTACTGTTCCTGGTTACTGTTTACATGGTTTGATGCACAAATTAATGATCAACATCTAAAGAATAATTTAAATTACAAGTTTGTTGGTTATACGCTAGTTTCCTTAACTACAGTTGCATACACACGATTTTTACTAACTGAAGTAGCGTACACAAATTTGATTATGAAATGAAAAATAATTGACCTGATAATATTGATTCACCCCCCTTCTCAATATTATTTCCAACATTGAATTTAGGAGTAGTGTTGAAATTGTTGAGAGATCATCAGTTGTATGTTAAGGTTAACAAGTGTAGTCTCTTTGAGACTGAGGTACACTACCTGGGGAATCTTATTTCCAAGGAGGGCATTGCAGTAGATCCACAGAAGATAAGGGCCATCCTGGAGTGGGTAGTTCCTAAGAATGTCGATGAGGTGAGATCTTTCATCAGTTTGGCAGGCTACTATAAGAGGTGCATCAGGAAGTTCTCATAGATTGCTTATTCTATTACATCATTACAAAGGAAAGGTAAGAAGTTCAAATGGACTGAGGAGTGTGAGGCTATATTTCAGTAGCTTAAGTAGTTGTTGACACATGCACTTGTGCTATAGATTACATATCCATACAGTGTTTTTATTATGCACAAATGCTTGTAAGGGGGGGCTTGGCAGATTCCTTATGCAACATAGATAAGTGATATGTTATGAGTCCTGGTAACTAAATGAGCACGAGAAAAAATACCCGACACATGATTTTGATTTTGTAGCAATTATACATGCATTGAATATGTGGAGACATTGTCTTCGTGGCAGGATATTTGTACTTATGAGTGATCATATTGGATTGAGTATTTGTTTGACTAGCCGAATCTCAATGCTAGGAAAGCTAGATGGTTGGCCACGATTAGTGAGTTTGATTTTGAGATCTGATATATCAAAGGTAAATAGAACAAAGTGGCCAATGCTCTTAGCAGATGGATATAGGTACATCACTTAGTATCTATGAGCTCTTATGGGACAGATTTACAGGATAGGATCTTGCAGGAAGGTCAGCAGCATGTCAGATATATGTATATTGTGCATAGGTAGCAACAGAGCATAGGCATAGGTACAGGTATAGGTATAGGTGATGGTACATGTACAAGTACAGGTGATGGTACATTTGAAGGTACATAGGATATGGATTATTGTCTTATAGTAGATGAATTGGTCAGGTTTTGAGATAGGATATATCTACTAGATAATAGTGACCTCAAGAAGGTGATCTTGAGGGAGTTTCATGTGAAACCTTATTTAGGTCATCCAGGTTATCAAAATACACTAATAGAGGTTAATAGATTCTACTATTCCACGAATTTGAAGAGTGATGTAGCAGACTTTGTGGTGAGGTATTTCAACTGTCAGCGAGTGAAAGTAGAGTGTAAAAATCCAAGTGGACTACTACAACGGATCGTGATTCTAGAGTGGAAATGGAGGGTAACTTCCATGGATCTCATCATGGGGTTTCCTAAGAGAGTGAATCATCATGATTCCATCATGGTCAGTATGGAAAGTTTAATGAAGGTTTCACATTTCATTCTGGTGAAGTCTACATTCTTATCTAGTGATGTAGCATAGGTCTTCATCTGAGATGTGGTTAGAATGCATGATGTTCCAAATAATGTTGTGTTTGGCAAGGATGTGAAGTTCACTTCCAAGTTTTGGAAGGAATCGTTTATCGGTTTGGGCACAAAGTTGGCCTTCAGTACATGATATTAGGGGACATGTTGAGGATGTATGTGATTCATTGGCTAGGAAAATGCGTAGAGTATCTCCACTTGGTAGATTTTACATACAAGAATGGTTATCGGGATTCATTTAGGATGCGTCATTTATGAGGCATTGTATGGGTGGAGTTGTAACACTCCTATTAGTTGGAGTTATATGGTTAACATTGCGTTGATTGGACCAGATATGTTGACAGACATGGAACATAAAATGTAGGTAATCAAGAAAAATCTAAAGGTAGCAGAGGATAGGAAACAAATCTATGCAGATCGAAACAGGTTGTTCAAGGAGTTATAGGTTGGGGAATAGGTGTACTTGTGCATCAAACCAGAGAAGAACTCCTTGCGGATTAGATCTTATACCAGCTAGCACCATGGTTTTCTGGACCGTTTAGTATCGTTGAGAGGATTGGACCAGTAGCCTATCAACTTGCACTGCCTTCGACAATGAAATTCCATGATGTTTTCCATTTGTCTTTGCTTAAGAAGTATGTTACGGATGTTGATCATGTGATTGACTAGTTTGTATTGTAGGTGGAACTAGATGGAGAATTCCATCTAGAGCCTTAGTGTATATTGCAGAAAGAGGTAGTCATGCTACGAAACCGAGAAATTGAGAAAGTTAAGGTGCAGTGGAAGAAATTTGGGTTCGATGAAGTGACATGGAAGACGGCGAATCAAATGAGGGCTCTATCCTTCCTTACATTTTGGTTGAGGAAAAGTGATTTTGGCTTGGTGTTTTGGTGTGATTTTGGTATTTGATGTGGTATATGATTTAGTATATGTTTTGATGATATTTTTTTATGTACATATGTATATGGATGTAAATACCTCCATGAAATATGTTATAAAGCTCCACTATGTGGTATGTTGTTATGTTGGTTTGTTTTCTAGCAGGGTGATCATTATAAATACTCCATTGAGCTAAGTTATAAAGCTCCATCCACAATATATATTTTTCTTCTAGCATTTTTGTGGTTATAGGTGTTATTGAACACTGAGGACATTGTTCCCTCAAGGGAGAGGGTTCTGAACATACCTGGTGAAAATTCCATGTAATAAAAGTAAATAAAGGAAAAATAATAATCACAGATGATGGCACACTTATTCCAAGCTGAATGTTGGGAAAAATCCTAGTGATGGGGATCACTTACGATTGTTTATGGCTAAGGAAATTGGCAAAGCAATGGATAAGGATTTGGAAAGGAAAATGGCATTTTTGGCACATTTAATTATGAAAATAATGGAAATTAGGAGAAAAGGGAGGTGAAAGGTCACAGGTTAGATGTGAGGAGAAAATTGAAGGAAAATAATGGAAAATGAAGAAAATAGAGGCCTCATTAATAAAAAGGCTTTTGAGAATCAATTGGCAAGCTCTTGGTAACCTTTTGTCAGTTTTGTTTTGGAGCTCTCTCATTATTCTCTCTCTCTCTTTCATATTCTTGGAAACATGGAGTTTTCTTGGAGAAATCTTTGAGGGTGTGGAATTCTTGGATTTTTGGAGCAAGAAGGCAAAGGAAGAGTAGGAAAGTATAATAAGGCATCGAAACTAGCATCTATATCAGATTTTCTTGCAGGTACTAAGTTTCATGTATGTTTCCCTCACTAGTTTTGGCATGCTTGGCAAATGCATGTGGTTTCTTGGTTGTGATCTATCATTGGCATGGATGATTGTCTGGATTGATAGTGGATTGTGTAGCCTTGACATTTCCTCGATAACCATGGTGATTATGGGTTTACTTTCATTGTTTTTTTTGGTTGGTTCTCACGTTTCATTAGCTTGGGTTGAGTTATTAGTTCCTAGAAGCCCTAGTTGGACAAACTCTCTAGAAGCCCTGTAACAGTTTGGGTTGAGTTACTAGTCCTGGAAGCCCTTGGTGGGTTGAGTTACTAGTCCAAGAATCCTTGGTTGGAAAAACTCTCTAGAAGTCAGGCAGTAATTGTGGGTTGAGTTACTAGTCCTGGAAGCCTTGGTTGGAACAAAAGCTTTGGAAGTCATGGAAGGCTTGGATAGAGTGAAATTGGATGATGGTTTTGTGATGCCTGACCATGAGGTGGAACCATTGTTTGATGGTTTGAGGTGGATGGCCTCTGAAATCCCTGGATGAGTTTTGATTGATGTGTTCCATGAGATCGCACATTCATGTTTCGAATATGGCATGGGGCTGAATGGATGAAGAGATATTTTGCTCGGACATTATATGATTGGGTGGAATGTGGAAGTCCCATTCCAGATTTGGATTTGTCATCATTAATGGAATGTTTTTTTCACTGTGTTTCTATGGGAATTTTTATGGATTGTATGTGGTCTATATGGTTGTACTTTCATGAGTATTTATGTTGCCATTATGTTGGTTATGTATCTGTTTTATGACAGCAACCATGTGTGGATCCCCTCAAGTTTTTACTTATAATTGAATGATCAATGTATCTATGACCTAATGGATGGAATAATAGTTGATGTGTTGAGGCATCAATGGTTCTTAGTGATTCTCAGCTAAGTATGACACCCCTGTGCTCAAAACTATTAATTACACATGTAGATTACACATTCGCAATATGTTTGATGAAATGTCTGTCATGGCTAGTAGGGGTCCAGTCAAGGTCTTGAACAAGAATTTTCTTTAGTACTATCATTTTCATGTTATTTTACCGATCTGAAGAAATGGTTCAATTCTGGGTAGCAACCTGAGCTCTGGGCCTGAAAAAGTGGCTCAAATCGCGCAGTCACTAGGATAACATTGATAGTTTTTGTCTCTAGTTGCTAGCAGTGTTTGGACCCTATACTACTAGTGTAAACCCTTATTGTTATTAGTACAACCCCCTCATTATATTTTTGTACCCATGTAGTCCCCATATTGTTATTATTGTGCCTCATAGAAGCCCACTATTGTTATTATTGTGCCCTTACATTATCATTGGTATGTCGAATCTGATTATATTATGACCCCTTAGACTCCTATATATAGAAAGGAGGTATTTTCATTTGTATCATCCAAGAATTGTTCATTTGTGTAATGTAAAGGAGGTTGCCCCCTCTAAGAGGCTTATTTCTAAGGCATTCATCTATCTTTTCTATCTTTTTGTGAGTTGGTTTCATAACATTTGGTATCAGAGTTGGATTCTAGGGTTTCGTTGCTCCAAATAGGTGATCGTGGAATTTTAGCTATATTGCTTTCACTACAAAGTTTCAGAAGCTAAAAAAACACCATTTGAGAAGATATCGGTCCAAACGTCGGCTTTGAATTTGAGATCCTTTCGCACTATATTTTTGGAGATATCAGCTGCAAAATTTAGGGTTTTGGCAAACCCCCGAATTACATTCCAAACAGGTTAGCGTGGGAAAATCGTCATAAATTTCTCTCTGAGCATCAGATTGAATTTTCGTAAAAATGTACATAAAGAGGACAGACTGTAGTTTTTTCGGTACCCTTTTTAGAACCTAAGGTTGAAATAGTGACCCGCGGCATGTCCTACAAGTTAACTCTACTGAACAAGTCTATAAGCAGGTCACCGTGGGAGATTTGACATAACTCTTCCTTGGAGAATCAAATCTTGATTAGACTTGCGAAGTTAGAAAGAGGACTCAGAGGGATATTATAGATCGAAATTTCAAAACTTAAAGATTGGAAAGTACAGAGTTAGAGTCATTTCAAGATCAAGCTCCTAAAGTCAAGAAAAAGCAAGATGAGGAAGTTTGATGGCAAGGATTCGATAAATTGGATACCACAGATGGAGAAATATTTTGATCTACATGATGTACCACTATTACAAACGGTATGTATTGCATCTAATTATTTAGAAATGAATCAATTTTTATCGTATAAAGGGCTTTGTTCTCATAAATCACTTGTCACATGGTCAATTTTCACAGAGGAAATGATAACACATTATGAACATACAAAGAGAAACACCTTCTTTAGCCAATTGATAAATCTCAAACAAAAGTGTTCAATGGTAGAGAACATTGAGGACTTTCAAAAATTGAATATAAGGGTAAATGATATTCTAGAGAATCAAAGGATTGATGTCTTCATAAGTACTATAAAGGATAACATTCAACATGAGGTTCGTCTTTGGCAACCTGATTCATTGGAGAAGGCATTCAGGTGGGTGAGAAAAATTGAAAGCAAAATTATGGAAACAAGGAATCCCACCACTCACGACTATAATTATGGAAGTTTTTTTTCTCCTATCCTTCCAGAACCTACAAGGTTTACACCACAACAATTGGAAGAAAAAATAGAAAAAGCGCTTTGTTACAATTGTGATAGCAAATGCACTAAAGGTCACAAGTGTGCTAAGAAGAAATTATTTTACATAGATTATGAAGAGGAGGAATAAAAGGATCAAGAAACAATAAAAGAAGAGCATATACACCAGGAACCAACCCCAGAGAAAGAAGAAATGAATATGACCATATCTTGTAAAGCATTGGAAATAATTACCACTCCGCAAACTCTCAAGATAGAAGGACATATCAAGAAGAAAAAGGTTCACGAAGTGAAAGATCATATCGAGAAAGAAGAAATAAATCTAACCGTATCTTGTAATGCATTGGCCAGAATTACCACTCCTCAAACTATCAATATATAAGGACATATCAAGAAGAAAAATGTTCAAGAAGTGAAAGATCACATCGAGCATCAAGAAATGAATCTGACCATATCTTGTAAAGCATTGGAAGAAGTTACCACTACTCAAACTCTCAAGGTAGAATGAAATATCAAGAAGAAAAATGTTCAAGCAGCGAAAGATCACATCAAGCATCAACAACAAGTTCTCCAACATTTAAAGGATAATTCCACTTTGGTGCATAATCGAATGAAATAACATGTAGATCAACATCGCAATGAAAAAACTTTTGATATAGGTGATTGGGTATTTTTACGGCTACATCTCAAGCAAGCTATTTATGAAAAGGGAATGTTGGCAATACTACATGCACTTAAGAAATGATGACCTTACCCAATGGGAAGACACTTCAAGGTAAAAATGGATCATGATAGTCTTAAATAAATTTTAGAACAAATATTATCTTTAGAAGAAAAGACAAAATGGGTCACAAATATGTTGGGTTATGACTTTGAAACCATCTACAGAAAAGGGAAGCAAAATTTTGTTGCATATGGACTCTCAAGAAAGGATGAGGATGTGGAAGTATTGTTTTGTGCTATTTCTATTATCCAACCAGATTGGATAAACAAATCAAGGGATGAATGGAAGAAGGATGAAGAACTGTGGCCACTCTTTCAAAAGTTGCAGAAGATCCCAATTCAAACAATATTTCCAGAACTTGAAGAGGAAGGAAAATTCATATCGGAACCTAGAGCAGTCACAGAAATAAGAACTCAACAGCTACGAAATCGATCAATTTCAAAGTATCTCAATAAGTGGAAGAACTTACCTGCTGAAGATTCCACATGGGAGGTCAATTATTTTATACAGAAGCATCAAGAACTACTCAAGCATTGAGGACAACACTTTTTGAAGGAGAGGGGCATGTTAAGCCCCTATACTACTAGTGTAGACCCTTATTGTTATTAGTATAGCCCCCTCATTATATTGTTGTACCCATGTAGTCCCCATATTGTTATTATTGTGCCCCATAGGGGCCCACTATTGTTATTATTCTACCCTTACATTATTATTGTTATGTCGGCTCTGATTATATTATGACCCCTTAGACTCCCATATATAGAAAGGAAGTATTTTCATTTGTATCATCAAAGAATTGTTCATTTGTATAATGTAAAGGAGGTTTCCCCCTCGAAGAGGCTTATTTCTAAGGTGTTCATTTATCTTTTCTATCTTTTTGTGAGCTGGTTTCATAACAAGCAGGCAAGCTTGTGAGAGCGACTTTGAGTTGTTGCTCACACTAATGGCTATAATATGGGAGCAACTAAGCCTTAAATTGTCCAAAATCCTACTGGGACCCCAAGGAAAGTTGTATAAAGTATTGGATTTGTTCTTGAGGGTCCTATAGCTGATGATTAATGTTTGTATGTTGTGTTTCTATCCGTTCCATTTCCTTAATGTGACTTAGGAGGTTGAATCATATCATAGTGGCCACTCGTTGCATGTTTTGTTAGGTCCCTATAATACTAGTGATTCCCCCATTATTATGGTCATTGTAGCCCTTATTATTATTGTTGTGCCCTTATATTATTATGGTTATGTCGACTTTGATTATATTGTCACCCCTTAGACTCCTATATATAGAAAGGAGGTTTTGTCATTTTTATCATCCAAGAATTATTCATTTGTGTAATGTAAAGGAGGTTTCCCCCTCAAATAGGTTGATTTGGAAGTCGTCGATCTATCTCTTCTATATTTTTGTGACCTGGGTTCTTAACATTTGGTATCAAATCTTTGGATTCTAGGGTTTCCCTGCTCCAAATAGGTCATCACAGAATTTTCGATATACATCTTTTTATATGACATTTCAGAAGCTAAAATTAAAACCAATTTGAGCCAAAATCTCAATGAACCTTGGGTCTAAATTCTAAATCTTGTTTTTCTATGGTTTCGAAGATATGATCCACAGAAGTTAGGGTTTTTGCAGGATCTAGAACTATATCCCAAACATGTGACCTTGGGAAAATTTTCATAACTTTATCTCTAAGAATTGGATTGAAATTTCGTAAGAATTTATAGAACGATAATGGCTTTTAGTTTTTTCTGTATCGTTTTCAGATCTGAAGGTCTAAACAGTGAGACGTGGCACTCTGTACAAGTTCGCTCTATTGAAAAATTATATAATTAGGTCATATTAGGAGATTTGACATAACTCTTTTTTGGAGATTCCAATTTAGATCATACTACTGGCATTGGAAAGAGGACTCAGAGGGCTACCACAATATGGAATTGTAAGAAAATTATATATTACGGAGCAATGGAACACATAAAATTTTGTAGAAATATAAACACAGAAAATAGATAAAACAAGAGAGACACAGATATACATGGTTCACCCAGTTTGGGCTACGTCCACCCCGAACAGCTAGTCCTTCCTTTCTATTATCCAGCAAAATGAAGAGACACAACCTACAACAAATCTGTTGTAATGTCCTCTGTTTTCTCTCACAGTCTCACCTCTCTGTTTTCTGCTCACACGCCTAGAATACACATCTATCACAACCTCAAACACAATACCCTCATACAAAGAGAGGGGTTTCCTTCTAAGGAAAACCCCTAAACTAAACATAAGTTCTAACGTCAGATCATCTGCCAAATGAACAGCCCAGATTGACTAGAAATTACTATACTTTTACGAGGCAAATTTACATCTATTTTTAGCTTCGGGGGCGCTGCCCCCGAGCCCCCACCGGGGAACCGCTAGCCCCCGAACCCCCCAGCTGGGGGGGATCGGCCTCCTCGGGCCCCCGCACCCCCCCACACCCCCCGCATGGAGGGGTGTACAAACTTCCTAGGGTATACATCTTGCTGAAACAAAGTCCTCTGAACAATCATGCTCCACACACAATAGGAATTTCAAACCCTAGAGATTCGTAATTATAGAGGTACAACAGATTCAATATTGAGATCCTACAAAGCGAAAAAGGGTGTGTAGGCTTTTTAAAATTTTGCATAAGTTTAGGTTAAAAAATTAGTTTGAAGTGATTCAAAGGGAATAGTGAAACATAATTATCTTTAATTGATGCCCCGAAGAAACAAAATGGAAACATCTAGTAAGAAACCTGAAATGTCTATCATGACTCATGACGAAGAGGAAGAAATGCAACATGATATATCAAAATTACGAGACCAAGTTCAACAAATTTCACTCTTACAAAAGGTAACAGAAGATAAGATGGATGGTTTAAAGAAAGGCTTGGAAGCTAAGATGTATGGTTTAAAGAAAGGGGTGGAAGCTAAGATGGATGGCATGGAAGTTAAGATGGATGGTGTGGAAGCTAAGATGGATGGTATGTAAGCTAAGATGAATGGTATGGACACTAAGATGGATGGTATGGAAAAAAATTTGAAAGGAAACATGGAAGATTTGAAGATAGATTTGACAAAATTGCTAAAAGAAATGCTTACTAATGGTGAAAGGGTAGTAAAGGAAACTCATGATGATAACAAAAGAAATGTTAATCATGATTTCATAGACTCTAATGTTGGATTCAAGACCGACCATGTTCCAAATATCAATATGAGGAAGTTTGATGGCAAGGATCTCATAACATGGATACTACAAATGGAGAAATATTTCGATCTCCATAATGTGAAAAACACACAAAATGTACGCATTACAACTTTATGTTTGGAACCAAATCAGTTTGTATGGTATTGATTTATTTTCTCTCATAAAAAAATTGTCACTTGGAAAATTTTAATGAAAGAAATGATAGCACATTATGAGGATACAAAAAGAAACACTTTTTTTAGCGAATTGATAAATCTCAAACAATAGGGTTCAATGATGGAGCACATTGACGACTTCCAATAATTGAATTTAAGGGTAAAAGATATTCCAGAGGAGCATAATATTGATGTGTTCATAGGGACTTTAAAGGATAACATCTAACATGAGGTTTTCCTTTGGGAACTCAATTCATTGGAGAAGGCATTCAGGTTGGCAAGAAAAATGGAAAGAAAAATTATGACAAGAAGCAAGCCTATCATTCACAACTATAAAGATGAAAGTTTTTACTTCCCCTAGCCTTCCGCAACCTACAAGGTTGAAGCCACAACAATTGGAAGAAAAAAGAGCAAAATGGCTTTTTTACAGTTGTGATAGCAAATACACTAAAGGTCATAAGTGTGCTAAGAAGAAATTAGTTTACATAGATTGTGAAGAGGACAAAGAAAAAGAAGAATAAACATCAAAAGAGGAGGACATACATGAGGAACAAACCCTAGATAAAGAAGAAATGAATCCGACCATATCTTGTAATGCATTGGCTAGAATTACCACTCCTCGGACTGTCAAGATAGAAGGACATATCAAGAAGAAAAAGGTAATAGTGTTGATTGATTCAGGCAGTACCCATAGTTTTATTTGTTGTAAGATAGCCCAGGAATTGAATTGCTTCCTATATCCAACACCAGAGTTTCAAGTAATGGTTGCAAGTGGAGGAACCATAAATTTCTTTGGAAAGTGCCATAATATCAAGTTATCCATGGGAGAATATGTATTGAATATCCCAATTCTTTCCATTCCAATGGGTGGTGATGATGTTGTACTAGGAGTCCAATGGCTACAATCGTAGGGTACAATAGCTTTTAATTTTCAAGAAATTTTCGTGAATTTTTTTCTGAAAGGAAAGGAAGTTGAAATAAGGGATATTGTAGGGAAATTGGGAAAGATAATCAGCTCTAACAGAAAGAAAAAGCTTCTAAAGAAAGAACAACAAGGTGTAATTGCAAAATTATGTTCGCTAGATGTTCCCACATCGAAATCATCTATTTCTCCAGATCTCAAAAACTTCTTGGAAAATCATTCCAAGGTATTTGAGACTTGAAAGGCCTCCCACTTATTCGTGATCATGATCATGCTATTCATTTTATTCCAGGGAGTGTTCCTCCAAACATCAGGCCTTAAAGATATCCCTATGCCCAAAAGAGTGAAATTGAACATATGGTTTCAGAAATGCTAGAGGCTAGTATAATTCAACTTAGTCAAAGTTTTTTCTCTGCTCCAGTAGTATTGGTGAAGGATGGATCATGGTGCATGTGTCCAGATTTTAGGGAGCTCAATAAGATCACTATTAAAGATCAATTTCCCATTCTTGTCATTGATGAATTATTGGATGAATTGCATGGATCAATGTACTTCACCAAGTCGGATCTTCATTGAGGATATCATCAAATCATAATGAAGATTGAAGACATTCTCAAAACATTTATAACTCATGAGGGTCATTATGAATTTTTGGTCATGTCTTTTGGCCTTACCAATGCACCTTCTACATTTCAAGATTTGATGAATTCCATTTTGAAACCCTTCCTTAGAAAATTTGTGATAGTATTTTTTAATGATATACTAATCTACAATAAGTCTTGGAAGGATCATGTTCAACATTTTGACAGGGTGCTCAAACTATTGGAGAAGAAATAATTATATGCAAAACGCTCCAAATGTTTCTTGGGAGTACAAGAGGTGGAATATCTGGATCATATTGTATCTCATAAAGGTGTTAAGGTAGACCCTAGAAAAATTAAAGCCATTAAGCAATAGAAAATTGCCCCAACCATAAAGCATTTGTGAGGATTTCTCAGGTTGACAGGGTATTATCACAAGGTTGTTAAGAATTATGGGAGAATAGCAGCACCTCTAACAACATTATTTAATAAAGATGCATTTTCATGGACTCCAGAAGCAACAAAGGCCTTTAAACTGGTCTTAGCTACGCTAGACTTCACAAAAACCTTAATTGTGGAATGTGATGCCTCAATAAATGGAATTGGTGCTTTTTTAATGCGAGAAGAAAGACCAATTGCTTTCGAAAGTCATCCAATGAAAGGAAAGTTTTTACACAGAGCTATTTATGAGAAGGAAATGTTGGTAATACTACATGCACTTAAGAAATGGCAACCCTACCTAATGGGAAGACACTTCAAGGTAAAAATGGATCATGATAGTCTTAAATACCTTTTAGAAAAAGGATTATCTTTAGAAGAGAAACAAAAGTGGGTCAGAAAGATGTTGGGTTATGAATTTGAAATCATCTACAAAAAAGAGAAGCAAAATGTTGTGGCAGATGCACTCTTAAGAAAGGATGAGGATGTGGAAGCATTTCTTTGTGCCATTTCTATTATCCAACAATATTGCATAAACGAAGCAAGGGATGAATGGAAAAATGATGAAGAAGTGTGGGAACTCATTCAAAAGTTACAACAAGATCCTAGTACATCTGACACATTTAGCTGGAAAAATGATTCGTTGTGGTACAAATATCACTTATACCTATGTAATAATTACCAACTCAAACAAAAGATTCTTATGGAATTGAACACCTCTCCCTTAGGAGGGCACTTTGGATTTTTAAAAACTTACCACAAGGTTAAGAAGGATTTTTTTTGGGATGGCCTTAAATATGATATTCAAAAGTTTTTGGCGGAATGTTTGGTTTGCCAACGAAACAAAGTTGAAACAATTAAGACCCCATGTCTATTACAACCTTTATCCATTCCAAGTCAACATTGGGAGGAGGTTTCATTGGATTTGATCATAGGTTTACCCAAGTCCGAAGGAAAGAGTGTCATCATTGTGGTAGTTGACAGACTTACCAAGTATGCACACTTTTGTGCATTATCTCATCCATTTAAAGCCATTACATTTTCTATTGCATTTATGGAAATAATTCTAAAGCTACATCCAAACACAAAGATTATTGTAAGTGATAGAGATCCCATTTTCACTGGAAATGTTTGGACATAATTATTTTCTTGTCTTGGTACTCAATTAGCTCATAGCTCATCTTATCATCCTCAATCCGATGGGAAAAATTAGATAGTAAACAAATGTTTGAAAGGATAAACAAACATAATGGGTTTAAAGGTTGCCTCTTGCTGAATGGTGGTATAGCACTTCCTTCCGTACTGCAACAAAAATGACCCCATTTATGACACTTTATAGATTTCATCCACCATGCATCACATCATATTTAAGAGAAAATTCTAAGGTTCAAGCAGTGGAAGATCACGTTGAGCATCAAAAACAGTTCTACAACTCTTAAAAGATAATCTCACTTTGGCACAAAATAGAATGAAACAATAGGTAGATCAACATCGCAACTAAAGAAGTTTTGATATAGGTGACTGGTTATTTCTACGGCTACAACCATATAAAAAAGTGTCCCTCAAGCAAGCTAAGAAGGATAATACATTATGACCAAAGTATTATGGTCTCTACAAGGTGTTGCAAAATATTGGTACCATGGCATACAAATTGGAGTTTCCTGCAGCTTCCCGAGTGCACCCAGTTTTCCAAATTTCATGCTTAAAGAAGGTTATAGGCGACAAGCTCCCAGTTCAAACAATATTTCAATAACTTGAAGAGGAAGGGAAAATCATAATTGAACCTGAAGTAGTCACAGAAACAAGAACTCAACAGCTCCAAAATCGCTCCATTTCAGAGTATCTCATCAAGTGGAAGAACTTAACTACTGAAGATTTCAGAGGGGAGGATGAGAATTTTATACAGCAGCATCCAGAACTATTCAAGCATTGAGGAAAACAATTTCTTGAAGGAGAAGGGCATGTTAGGTCCCTATAATACTAGTGATTCCCCCATTACTATTGTCAATGTAGCCCTTATTGTTATTGTTGTGCCCCTATTGTCCCCATATTGTTATTATTGTACCCCATAGAAGCCCAATATTGTTATTATTGTGCCCTTATATTATTATTGTTATGTCATCTTTGATTATATTGTGACCCGTTAGACTCCTATATATAGAAAGGATGTTTTTTCATTTGTATCATCCAAGAATTTTTCATTTGTGTAATGTAAAGGAGGTTACCCCCTCGAAGAGGTCGATTTTGAAGTCGTTGATCTATATTTTTTATCTTTTTGTGAGCTGGTTTCTCAACATGTTTACCTGAGTTGTCGGTTACTTGGGTAGATGTGGGAGGAGGGCGTTATACCATGATTCAGATTCTTATGATGAATTCTGATGAGCATAATACTGAGAAAGTCAATCTTTAGATTTGATCACGCCAATACAACAAGCCATCAGCTAACTCAACAATTGAGTCCCAACACAAAGTTTCCACCGAGCCTCTGTCATCATCCAATGGTACCTTAAAGATCCCTCAGCCTAAGGTAGAGTTTATTCCTAAGATCCCCAAAGGTCCATCACATTGAAATGTCACTTCTGCTAAAGCCACAATTACCTATAACATACTGGATGACTTGCTACAGTCACCTACTACCATGTCAATGCTGGAAGTCCTCCAAACGTGCCCATTCTAACATGATAATCTGCTATATGATTTGGGTGTCATGGATCCCCAAGATGATCATATGATTATTTTTCATGATGACAAGTTGAAAAATCCTCTAGTACCTTCATTTGTTGCATTTCAAATACAAATCTCTATTAGAAGCATCAATGTCCAATGTTGTATCATTAATGAAGGTGCCTTCACCTATGTGATGGCTGCCAATGTTTGGAAGCAACTTGGTTCCAATAATCTATCCTCGTCCACCATCACTCTTCATGCATGGGATGGTCATCCTTCGTAGCCCCTTGGCTTGTTTCACAACTGCCCAGTCACGATTGTCGACAAGACTATCTCTATTGATATTGAAGTCATTGATGCTCCCTTAGACTATAACATACTTTTGGGTCAAAGTTATACCTATGCCATGTCAGTTTTTTCATCTGCGGTTAACCTTAAGATGTGTTTTCCCAAAAATTGAAATATCATCATCGTTTATTAGTTGACATACTATGACCCTTGTTGGGAATAGGATCCCCCAAGGATAGTTTTGGGGCTAAAAGCCCATGTTTTGGGTCAATTTTGGAATAAAGTTGTAAAGTCTCCACATTTTATGGTCGCGGAGTGCGAAGGTGTCATGAGTCATAAAGGGTTGTCTGCCCTTATTTTGTAAAGTGTAAAGTCGGCTATAAACATCCACCCATGGTCGATGGACCATGGTATATTATAAAAAGAGCTAAGTAAGTAAGTTGTAAGTAGTTAGAAGTTTTTAGAAGTAAGAAGTCTTTTAGCGAAGAATGGAGTGAAGAGTCTTCATAGTGAAGTGTAAGTGTTTCAGGTCTTAGCATAGGCAGAGGCTCTATAGCTGAGTGCGTAGAGGCCTAGGGTAGAAGTCCACAGCTGAGTGTGTGGACCCCTGCAGCTATGTGTGTAGGGAAGTTAGTGTCTGTAATACTTCGAAGATATCAATAAAGAGAAGTATTCCACAATTTCTATGTATTTATTTCCTATTTATGCATCTGGTTATATTGCGTTTGGGTTTAAATTACAATGTTTATGTGATACGCAAATATGTGTGATGATATTGGTTAATTGAATGCAAGTAAGAATATCAGTTTACGCGACGCTAACTGTGATAGTTTAGTAAGATAAGTAGACACTTAAGATAACTTGGGAACCTATACAACCTGTTGTCATAACAGCACAAAAGTACCTGGATCATAGGTTAAGGTTGTGCAAAGGTCAATCATACACCTTCGCGGAGGTACTAAAGGGCAGAATAAAGGGCTAGACTGACAGAGCCCTAAAGCTTAGTGACCTGCGTGAAAGGAGGAACATAGGGCATAAACCGACACCACAACCATCTCAGGGTGTGGAAACATGGTTCCACAATCCCCCCATACTGCTTCAGGTGAGACTTCGGTCTGAACTAGACAGGCTAATGCCAAAAGGGCCAGTAGTGTAGGGATTTGTTTGGATAACTAATACTGAACCTGGGTCAAGCTGCACCAAGCCAACAAATGGTTCCGTTGCCAGGACCAAAGTCTGCATAAGAGATGTGTGACGTTGTATCATTGGAATCCAACTAAGAAATAAGTTGAAGATTGTTTGGGAAGGAAGATCCACAAATTCATGGCATGGGAGAATAGAAATCCATGACTAGCAAAGGAACATTGCCTGGACTATACGAGTGATTTGTGAAGCTAACGGATAGCTAAGGAATGTGGATACTTAACTGTCCTATTGTCTAAAACCCAGAGTTAGTAAAGAGACTAGAAGCCTTTGAGGATAAGATTGCTCATGTTGTCATCATTGCCTCGATCACATCATAGGAGGATTTGGGATTGAATTCATGGTTGATAGCTTAGTTAGCTACAACGAGGCGGAGCGATGCTTTTTCAAAGGTCCGCGAGGTAAGTACTTGAAGTCTTTGAATACCTTGATTAATATATTATTGTGTGAAAAATGGGTTATGTAGCTACCTTGATCTTTGGAGCTACTTGAAGTGGAAAAACTTACAGGAACGAAGGAAGAAAGGGTTTTGAATATAGTCCATTGATTTCACCTCCATTGGGTGATGAAGGAGTAGCACAGGCTTCTCTGCAAAGTGCAATTCAGTTAACAAGACAGGGATTCTCGTGACTTCCACCTCCACTCACACCACCTCCAACTTCACCACCATCACCTACAACTTCACCAATACACCACCACGTCCACCACAGTTCATCATGGCAAATTCAGTGAATTTTCCTTTGTTTAAAGGCTTAGGAAATGAGCACCCGTACTAGTTTTGGTTGATTGTGAAAGCTGTCAAGGAAGCTCAAGGTGTTATAGATGATCACATGACGAAGACAACATTGGTTAGTGCTTTGCAAGATCATGCACTAACTTGGTACATAAGTACTCTAATGATAAACTAAACACTCGAGTGGCAGTCATCCAGACCGAGCTGAATAAAGAATTCAGTAGGCCTAAATCTAAGGCACAGTCGACTGTAGGGTTCAAGGAAATCATGATGAAACTAGGAAAGACACCTTGGGAATTAGATTAGAGGTTGAAGTGTAAAATCGGCAAAGCCAATATCAACTTAACAGATCGAAAACACTGCGAATTGTTCACAGCTTCGCTCCTGCCACACCTAAGGGTTGCGTTGTCACAACAAAGGATTACGACTCAAGCAGAGGCCTTGGAGATTTCAATGAGATTGCATGAAACACCGATGCAAGATCGAAATCAGTGGGTTCAGTAGATCCATGCACATTTGCAAAATCTTTGCCTTGAAATGAAAAGTTTGAAGTAGGATAGAATAGTTTGACTAGAGGCACTCAAGGAGGTATGGTGCCTGAAATGTAAAGGTCAAGGGTATGAAAAGGACCACTGCTCGGTCTTTGTGAACTATATTGTAGGTGGAGGACCAATGCCTTTGAGACCGGAAGCCCAAGCAGGACTGTTATAGACATTTTTGCGCACTACAACACCAACCATAAATGTCCATAAACTAAGGGCTCCTAGGTCCCTAAAATTGTTACTTCACTACATAAAGGAACAAGGTCAGCTGATTAAATCATCTCCCAGAAGTTCTCCACTAAAAACTGCTCAGAAATGGTCAAAACTGGACCATACTGAATACCCAGTGTAGAGGGTGGGATGCATATCACCTTCCCAGTGTAAAGGGTGCGATGCATACTGAATGGCCCCTCTATAGGGTGCGATGGGCGAGGATGGAGAAATGGCAGAGACAGTTTGCGAGGTTGAAGATCATGGAATCTTCTAGAAGCTTCCCCTTTGACACTTGCCTCTCTGTTTTCGACCACGGATGAGTAAGAGATCATCAGTCTCCAAGTGGAATCAAGAACTATCAGAGAGAGGACACTAATCAAGACCCCAGAAGACGACTCACCCCCATACAATCATCTATATATGGATCCCTCATCACAGAGATCCAGAGGCTGGAATCTTGTATCTTGTGGAGAAGTGTTGTTGGTTTTCTGGTGAAACTTCATAGTGTTGGGTGATCTAAGCTTTAGTTGAGGTGAAGAAGGGCTTTCTTGCTGGAGGATGATGCTGGGTCAGAAAAATTGGTTGTAGTCCTCTTGCTATTCTTGATATTAATAAAGCTATTCAAGTTTTCCTCCATACTCTTGTATGTTTGATTATATATGCATTGGTGTGGTTAATACATATTTGGTCATGTGTTATTTATGAATATAGATCTCTGTTCTTCGATAGTATTATGCTGCTTTGACTCCACAGGTGCTCTTTGAAGCTGGGCAGACGAAGAAGAAGTGGCAAAGATCTATCAGGAAGGAGAGGAATCAAGTAAGGAACCAAGCGCAAGACTAAGGTTGTTGTCCTTTGTTCCACTCTTATCTATTTTCATAAAGGAAAACGAAAGTAGTCTTTACTTGTTTGTTTCTAAGATAGCTACTAGTCTTAGTGGGAATAGCAGCTCCGATTGGACACTATTCCCGGTAACAAAATGACGACTCTGCTGAGGAGCGAATAGATTGTTTGTTAGTCTATCTTTGTTTGTTTTATAAACTTACAAACGGAGCCTGAAGTCAAGCCAGCTAGCCTTCGAACTGCATTTGTTATGCAAATGCAAAGTAGATCAATGCTGCTTCAGTCTATCT
>APFE030230657.1:474245-512090 GCA_000404065.3 Pinus taeda
CTTTGAGACGACAAGTGCCAGTACGGACTTGTGCTCCCATGTACCGTCGAGTATATATTGGGAGACCACAATAAGCTATATTGTTTATCCTTAGGAAGCCGTGTCTGTCGCCCTATCGATCGCAATGCACTGAACACAACATTCGGGAAGATTGACTACCGTAACGTAAAAAGTATTCTGCAGTTTTGCGATTGGTTTGGTAATCCCTCTACCTAGATTTCTAGAGAAGTCTCTTTCGTTCCTTTTCAGACTCCTTAAAAGAAAAGGTCCATTTGAGCACTTGTCACTTCAGGTTCATTAAAAATCGAAGGCGACTAAAGTCATCTTTTGTTTTTTCTTGACTCTTTAAAATTGAAAAAACAAGTTGTGTCAAAGCGTATAAAATTTATTTCAATCAGAATAACATCACAAGTTCCCTCATTGGTCTTTAGGTTGAGAAAAATGGAGTCTACCAACCAAGGATTTCTCCTTGGAGGAAATCCTAGTCCTTTCCCCTCTTGGGGAGATGTTGGTGCACCCCATATGGCCACATTGTCACTTCTAGGGTTGATGATTGGTTTGCCCATATGGCTCTTATCTACCTCTATCATTCAGAATATTGTAATTCCTAAACAGTCAAGTCAACAACTAGATGATACTAGAGTTACCCCCCATCCTTCTACTTTATCTATTTCTCCCTCTCCTCCTTCCTCTTCGCTTGATAAAGCTGATAAAGCTAAAGATCAAGTAACTGAGAAGAAGAAGAAGCGAAAAGAGAAAAAAGAAAAGAATAAGAAAGAACCAAAAGCAAAAGGGCACAACCATGCGTCGTCTAGCGAAAATCCTCACACTGCACCGTCTAAACCTAAATCTCCATGTGTCATTTGCAAAGGAAACCACTATCATCGAGATTGTCCTTGCATCCCTCGGATCTTAAGGGACTGGTCTCCTTGTTTTCACAATCCGGTGTCGTCAACCTCTGATGATCATGTTGAAAGCACACCATCAACTAGTGAAAGCGAAGTATCTGGACAGAAAAGGAATCACAAATTTCCTTGTAAATTGTGTGAAGGCTATCACACCATCCACCATTTTCCCTTCCTAGACGAAGCTAAAAGAGTTTTGGATTACAGTCCTACTTCACTGCTACGGCTCCCTCCTGGATATAAGAAAATCTTGCCATGTCCACCACTGGTTGAAAACCCAGCTGGCACGCCATTGTGGTCAGCCGAAACATTTATCGTTGAAAATGAACCCTCTGAATCCATACTAGACGAAAGTCAAAAGGTCGAGGCAGCAGTTGACCCGGTCTTGCCTTCAGAAGGTTCATCATTGAATGATATCGTCACTGAAGAGAAAGAGAACAACACCATTCAAATTATTTTCGTAAAAACAGACTCCGATGAACTTGGGGGTAGTCTACCCGTTCCTTTACCGTAGGAAGGAAGTTCATTAGAGTCGTATTTGGCCGTCTATTCAGTCCCACCTCCAAGCAACCTAGTCGTTTCCTTCGACTGGAATCTACAAGGAAGATCCCATTTACCAGTTAGTGTACCATTTTGAATCATTGTACAAGCTTACAGAATGGTCATGGCTGGTACCATCATAGATGAAGGGGCTTCTGTGAGTATCCTTTCCTCAACTGCTTGGAAAGCGCTTGGTTCGCCATCGCTTTTGCCTGAAATGAGAAATCTGATAGGCTTTTACAAAGGAACCAGTTGACCGTTAGGGATCCTTCCCAATGTGCCCATTAATTTGAGAAGGAAAACCATTCACATGAACATGATGGTAGTCTAAGGACCCATGGATTATAATCTACTCCTTGGGCATGACTACATTTATTGCATGGGAGCCATCGTCTCCTCACTCTTTAGAGTAATGTGTTTTCCGCATGAAGGAAGAGTGGTCAAACTTGTAGAAAAACTATCATTCCCCAGTTCACACATAGAAAATAGTCAAATTCCATCCCTAAATGGTATTTTCATTCAAGGAATGTCTCATCGATCTCTAGTCTGTCCACCTGATGAGCGCAAGTGATTCAGGAGGATATGACTGAAACCCAGCAGGCATGCACCCTGGTCTGTTTCGGTAGGAAAACCTTGGGTACAGAGTAGGTTTCCGCGGGGGATATATGACTAGTATGACACACCCATCCATTTAGGAAAATGGGATTAGACTGGAATAAGATTCCCTCGTCAAAGTTATGTGAGTGGAGGCAACTGCGCCACTCACCTTTGTCTATTTCGGTAGACATCACCAAGGAAGCATTTTGTCTGCGACGCGGATAGAGAGCTTTCATATGGTAACTTGGAAATTTTTCGCTATACCTGGGGGCATGCAAACCTCTCATAAGCAAGCGAGAAATGAACAGCTAACGTTAGCTCTATGATTCTGTTGAATTCAACTGCCTAGGTTGGGTGAGTGGTCGAATCGACCGTTCATCTTCGCAGGGGCCACCATGGCACCGACAAGGTAAAGGTAAAAGTTTCCTACCTAGCCTTGGTAGTGATCTTGGTAGTTAAGTAGAGGGGCGTAGTTGGTCGTTCCTAGCTTGCATGTAAGAGGCATCAGGGCAAATCTTTAAAAGGTGCAAGCCCCATAAAAAATGGCATCTTAGATGAGATATCCTTATTATATGACTGGCACGAGTAGTTTTAACGCAGAATTCAAGCTCGTTAAAAAATAAACATAAGAAATGAGAAAATGTTTCCCCCAAAGTTTAAGCTCATTAAAAAATGAACCAATTTTCCAGTAAATAACCATTATGAATGCATTATCATCAGCTTTTGAGCCTTGGTCGTGTTCTCATCATCACCTCCACTTTATTTTTAGCCGATCATTCGCCTCCATTTGATTGTTTACCCTTTTGAGGAACATCTACGAAGAGTGATTCTATTAGCCATCCTTGTGACATTGCCGTGATTGGAAAATTCCAACCCTTACCTGGAATCAGCTGCTACCCGAAATCATCGCTCGTTCCTCGTAAAATGAGTCTCCTTTAAGCTCTTTTCAACTGACTCATAAAATATGAAAATATTGCCGAGCGATTAGCCTCTCCGGCTCGTTAAAGTCATCGGAAGTGCTATCCTTCCTCTAGATTTTAATCTTTTTGGACTTGAGGGATTATTACACAAAAAGATCGAGCGCTTGCCTTGTTTGGCTCGTTAAAATTACCGAACATTCATCCCTTTTGTATTATTTTACGCTTTTTTGGACTTAGGGGATTATATGACAAAAAAGAACCTTCGGAGTTTCCTTTCCATCCCTTTCAGACTCTCTAAAATTGAAAAGGACTGAGTTATCTTTTTCATTAAACTCGTTAAAACCGAATAGCGACAAACTCGTCCAAATGGATGAGAATGAGTTTCATTGTTGCTAGGCTCGTTAAAATATAGCAACAGTTTGGCCCGAAGGGTGAATTATAGAACAAGCATATGTTATCCTCCTCAAGCTTGAAAAAAATAAAGAGGTACTGGTTGGCAATTACTGGGGAAAATTGGGAAGAAAACTTGAAAAAACTTTATTGGTAGCAAGTCGCTCTTGAACATGACACTTTCTCTCCATATCCGATTCGGGTTGGGTTGTTTCGTTCACTGGTCATACCACCATTGGTCCATCACACCATCCATCTTTGGGGTTAACGCTACCAATCCATCATCAGTCGCCGATATGTTCAAGAGACGGCACTCAGATAATTCACCTGTGTCTCACCCGCTGCAATACATTCACGCTCCATTCTTTCATGACCGCCACCCTAAACCCCGTATCATCAAATCGTTTTCACCTCCAAAATCATTTGCTTCATTCCATTTCTTAGATGTGGGATTCATTAAGGCCCTCCTACGACGGGTAACTTCTTGTTGACATTAGCTCACTATCCAAGAACTCGACCTAGGAACAACCCTTTCAGTACTTTGAAGCTTGCATGCCTCAATGGCAAGTTTCTCACTTTTGGCAACAGGTTTACATTAATGGCCTTCGACCGAGAGATTTTGCGTGGTGTTCGATGCCAAATCCTTTTTCACATGACGCGAATTGTACTATAGTACCTTGAGGCTCATTGTCATTATTGGTGATTCCTCTCATGCCTGTTAATAGCTTACATTATTGGTTGGTAATCAGGCGATGTCTTTCCATGTTCGACTCCAGAACATTTTTTCACATGGATCAACTTGTACTCCGAGTGAAGATTGAATGAGTGTTGAAGACCCTGGATCTAGTTTCATCCATCCAGGCTGCAATATATTAAGGAATATAAAGACATCAAATGTACATCATTGCCAAACAGATGATCATACAAATCAAAGGATGATTAGTCCGAATCATCAGTTTGCTACACAGACGATTGTCTATCCTATGTACATGAAAATGAATTTATAAAGCTGAGCATGGTAATGCCCGCCTGTTATAGACATTTTTGGGCACTTCAACCCCAATCATAAATGTCCATAAACTAAGGGCTCCTAAGTCCCTAAAAGTGTGGCTTCACTGCATAAAGGAACAAGGTTAGCTGATTACATCATCTCCCAGAAGTTCTCCACTGAAAACTGCTCATAAATGGTCAAAACTGGACCATACTGAAAGCTCAATGGAGAGGGTACAATGCATATCACCTTCTTAGTGTAAAAGGTGCGATGCATACTGATTTACTCCTCTGCAGGGTGCAATGGTCAGGAATGGACAAATGGCAGGGACAAAAATGCGAGGTGGAAGATCATGGAACCTTCCAGAAGCTTCCCCTCTGACACCTGCCTCTCTATTTTCGACCAGGGATGAGTAAGAGATCATAATTCTCCAAGTGGAAGCAGGAACTATCAGAGAGAGGACACTAATCAAGATCCCAGAAGATGACTCACCTCTCTGTAATCATCTATATGTGGATCCCTCATCACAGAGATCCAGAGGTTGGAATTTTGTATCTTATAGAGAAGTGTTGTTGGTTTTCTGGTGTACATTCATGGTGTTGTGTGATCTAAGCTTTGCTTGAGGTGAAGAAGGGCTTACTAGCTAGAGGATGATGCTGGGTCAGAGCATATGATTGTAATCCTCGTGCTACTTTTCATCTTAATAAAGCTATTCTTGTTTTCTTCCATATTCTTCTGTACTTGTTTATATATGCATTTATATGGTTAACATACATCTGATCCTGTGTTATTTAGGGATATAGATCTTTGTTTCTTTGATAGTAGTATGTTGCTGTGATTCCACAGGTCCTCTTTGATGTTGGACAAACGAAGAAGAAGCATCGAAGCTCTATCAGGAAGGAGAGGAAATCAAGCGCAAGACTTAGGTTGGTCTTCTTGGTTCTCCTCTTGTCTATTTCCATAAAAGAAAACAATAGTAGACTTTACTTGTTTGTTTATAAGATAGCCACCCATCTTAGTCGAAGTAACAATATCCGAGTGGACACTATTCCTGGTAACAAAATGGCGACTCCACTGGGGAGCGACTAGATTACTTGTTAGCTTATCTATCCTTGTTTCTTTTATAAACTTACAGACGGAGCCTGAAGTCAAGCCAGCTAGCCTTCAAACTGCAATTGTTAGATAAATTCAAAGTAGATCAATGCTACTTCAGTCTATCTCCAGGTTTTGTTTATGAATTAAACAATAGATATGCAAGCAATCTAATTGCCCTATGTGGTGGCTCTAGTAACCTCTTTAGATCACCCCTGTGTTTTAAATACACTGAGCATTAATTACTTGGCCTAAACAGCGGAATTGAATTGCAAACTGTGAGTGAAAACCTGTTTAGAGTCTCGCACTGGTACCATCGCACTTTGCCTTCAAGGAAGTATGTATGCATCGCACTTCCCGAGTGCAGTAGGTGCGCTGCATACTGGTTTCACTGTGTAACAGGTGCGATGGTCAGGGAGGGTTAACTTTACCCTCAGACTGTGGTTTTTTCTCACTATTTTCTGTCCTATTCAGGGGTTTTGCTGTCTGTAGTCAGTATACTTCTACGAAAAAACCCTTCTCTTTCATTATTCCGCCTCCTTAGTGAAAAGAACTATAAATGTTTTTATGTATTGTGCGTCATTTTCAGTTCTCTCTTGCAAAAAAGTAGCATAGTCGAACTGTCGTCTCTAGATCTGAAAGTGTCGTAGCTGTCATTTTTAGTTTTAGAAAACAATCCCATTGTTCTTGATAGTTGATTATACAGTTACTATTGCATACTATTTGAATTAGTAGTTTTAAAGTGTTGAAAAGCAATTTTCATTTCAAAATCGCAAAGTGTCTCTCTTGCTTTCACTTCATTTTGAAAAAGAATTTTGTTGAGTATTGTCGCTTTAAAAGTAATTCAATTTGCACATAGCTTTCTTAAAATCATTCACATTAAGAAGGCTGAAAAAAATACATGCATGTGCATTTGCATTTTGATTGCTTGGCTTGATTTAGGACTGTGCATTTAGCGTGTGCTCTATGCTCTATGAAGAAAAGATTCTTGACTTTCTTCCCTTAGTAGCTAGGATTTTCATTGCTGAAAGAAGATTAAACGTTTGTTTATCATCTTAGGCTGCATTTTAGGAATTATCTACACATCACGTGGTGAACCTGAAATGAAAATTGTTAAGAAAGATCAACTTAAAATAAATTCAATTAATCTAACGATGCTTTGGAACTTAACGCACAACATCTAGAGGTCTAGGCTAGAGACGTATTTTGGCGTCGTAAAGCCTAGTAACTGTTGTTTTCAGTGTTGGTTGGGTGATTCTTCCACTCTGAAACGGCAAGTGCCAGTATGGACTTGTGCTCCCATGTACCGTCGAGTATATATTGGGAGACCACAATAGGCTGCATCCTTTATCCTTAGGAAGCCGTGTCTGCCGCCCTATCAATCGCAATGCACTGAACACAACATTTGGGAAGATTTACTGCTATACGTAAAAAGTATTCTGTAGTTTTGCAATTGGTTTGGTAATCCTCTCTACCTAGATCTCCAGAGAAGTCCATTTTTCTCCTTTTCAGACTACTTAAAGGAGAAGGTCCTCTGAGCACTTGTCACTTTAGGCTCAATAAAAATAGAAGGCGACTAGAGCCATCTTTTGTTTTTTCTTGACTCTTTAAAATTGTAAAAACAAGTTCTGTCAAAGCGTCTAAAATTCATTTAATTCGAAAGACATTTTTCCCTTTTTATTTTGAGTTGATCAAGTAATCCGCAATCGTGGAAGAAAGTCAATCAAAACCCCATCATTCACGGAGACTTATGAGTAAATTGTCATTAACTCCGGAAGTGAAACCATTCTAGATGAAGAAAACTCGTTTAACCGGATCAAAGTCCCGTAGGTTGGTTGGAGCAAGCACTCTGACATCCTCAGAGACTCTGGTTACTCCAAACATTTATGGTATCCCTGCCTCCATAGAAGCAATTCCGCAACATCAAAGGACATTACACCTGATCCTAGTGTGACAGTTAACACTTCTATTCTTGGACCAGCTCCGTCTACAGCCAATTCAGAAGGTGTTACTCCTCAACCATCTACTGATGTAGAACTTACATCTTCTTCGGCACCAGAAATATTTTACGGACCTGACAGTCTGCCTCTTCCTCCTGGATTGATTGCCATAGAAGAGATTGTGGAAGATCCTCCATCTAACACTCCAATGCAACTTGGAGCTGAGATCGCCCTATATCCTTCTTGATCAGAAAATATTCACCCATCCTCGGAAGTTCCTGAAGAATCGTTAAGGAATCTTTTGGATAGGCTTAATATGTCTGAACAAACATCAACATCAAGGACTGTTTCACCTGACACAGCAACAGCGGAAGCTCCTTCTGCTATTCCGACAATGTTTGTCGGCATACCATCTGCCCCAACCAGCTTTCAATCACTGGATGGAGTCCATCCAGGGACTATTTCGACATTATGGACTATTCCCGTTTGTTCGTCCGGAATTATATCTTGAATCTCTTACGTTGAGTCTCAACAAATTGATCCGTCACAAGGTCAATTTGGGCAAACTAGTTCCCAAAGGAAAATCATTCCTTTGAGTACTGGATTACTGTCGTATGGAGGGCCATATACCCTTTCATTTTCTTCCTTGGAAGGACAACCATGCGTGAGTTCACAACAAAATTTGGGTGTTGGAATCGCAACTAGCGGTTGGGTGCCAGTCCTGTCTCAACAACCAAGAGTTGTATGCTCAATACAAAAAAGTTTACCTATGACCAACATCACCACTACGCTGGCTATTGTGGCAGTATCGCAAGTACAAGTGTCACCAGTTGTATGCCAACCTCAAGTTTCGCAGGTTGCAATACAACAATCTCTTGTATCTCCGACACAACCACAATCACCAACTAGTGGAATGGCACAAGTTCAAATGGGGAACACCAATCCCCATCTTGGTCAAACAATCAGTACTGGACAACAATCCATGGCTTCACAACCATGGCTGGTGCAATACCAACAACCGCAATTCTAGCAGGCTTACCAAGGATATGAGCAACAAGTCTTTGCAAGTAATGGGCAACCGTATCAACCATATCACAATGGTTATGCCCATCAACCTTACAAAAGTTACCAACATCAAATGCATTATGCTGGTGTGCAAAGACCAACTTCTCAAACGATTCCGTCTTATCTTGGGTATGCTCAACCAAGCCTGAATCAACAGTTGCCTTTCATGGCAACTTTAGAGTTACCGGATCTGAGTCGACTAACGAACGATCCAATTGCCTACGTCCCTTGGTGGTTGGCGATTCTGCATAAACTTCCGTTGGATATTCCTAAATTTAATGGAAATCCAGGCGAAGATCCATCAAATCATGTGATGGTCTTTCATCTATGGTGTTCATCAAACACTCTCAATGATGATTCGATTTGACTTCGCCTCTTTCAGCGCACGTTAACTGGTCTAGCAGCAAAGTGGTATATCGAACTGCTTAGAGCTTCGTTTGATAACTTCATTACCCTAGCCACAACCTTTTTAACCCATTTTCAATTACCTATAAGGTACGAAACAGGAACTGAGCTACTTACCAATTTCAAACAAACGATAGCCACTCACATATCCAATCATATTTATGAGTGGCGACGTTGTCGTAGAATGGTAAAAACATATGTTCTTGATCATCTTTTGGCTTAATGGTTTATTAAGTCACTGTTACCCACTATTACAGAAGATGTGGCAAAGGGAGGAGTCGTCACTGAAGAGCAAGTTATTGCTCGTGCACAATATCTAGACTCGATCTATACTCAGTCTGGCACACTCTACGATAAAATCCCTGACGCTCCTAGACCAGAATTTTCCGTTCCTTCGTCTCCTAAATCAAACAAAGACTCTCATGCCGATGATGGTGTGATAGGTGCGATAAGCACTAAAACCGCGAAGGCTACATCGAAAAAGGCTCGCAAGGTTTCAAGTCAAGATGCAAATGAGGAACTTCTAGCCTCAGAAGAAAATGCTGTGTCAATAGACAAAGGCAAGGAACCCAAGCAGCGAGGAGGCAAGAAGAAAAAGCAAGGGAAGAAGAAAAACCAGGGGGACTCGTCTCCTAGAAAATCTTCTGTGAACCCTTCTGGGAATGCGAAACCAAAATATCCATGCAGTATATGTGACGATCATCACTGGACCAGAGAGTGTCCATATAAAGAAGAACTTAGAAAATTCTTCAAAAGTTCAAAAACCTTGGCTGTACTGACTGATTCGTTTCCAAACCTAGGAACAAATCTGGTTGCTAGCTGAAATGCTTCCCCATCCCAAGTGCTAATGTTTTCAGTTTCAAAGCAACTGAATGATGCTCTAATAACAACAAGGAGTAAACATTACGGGAATCCATAGATGTTGAACAACAAGGATAACGATCAACCTAGTAGTTCAACAACAACTTCAATAGAATTCGTGCCACCCATCATTCCTGAATTAACAATAAAACCGCCAAAGGGAGTAGTACACAAATCGACCTTTAATACTCGTGCCTGAGCAGCACAACACTATAATATAGTGGAGGATTTAGCTCAATCGCCATCTGCGATGTCGACTCTTGAGGTACTGCAAAATTGCCCCTCCCAAAAGCAGGCTTTATTATCAGCAATAGCTGGGATTGACCCAATGGATTCCAATCTTGTATCTTTTAATCACAAAGGATACGACCCTCAGTTACCAGCTCAACTAGCTTTCCTCATTCAAGTGAATGCTGTCAACAAAATTGTTCATAGAACAATTATTGATGGGGGGGCATCCACATGTATCATGTTGATGAGTTGCTGGAAAACTCTAGGGTCTCCGTCCTTGTCGCGATCATCAACAACATTGAAAGCATTTGATGGATGAACATACACCCCGTATGGGATACTAAGTAACTTTCAAGTCGAACTGGGGGGAAAAATAGTAGAAATCAATGTTGAAGTCATCGACGGAAATCTCGATTACAACATCCTACTGGAAAGACCATGGATATATGCCATGGCAGCCATTATGTCGACCTACTTTAGGAAAATTTCATTTCCTTCCCAAGGAGGAACTACAATCATCGACCAACAAACTTTTCTCCCCAATAGTTCGCAAGTTACGGGAAGCATTCCGATGATCCATGGAAACCTTATCATGCTTCATAATTTTGGAGTAGGCCTACTAAAAGACCTACGTTAATGGGAACCTTTACTCTACCGCCTCCTACAAATTTGGCAGAAGTGGCTAATGTAGGACCCTGCAATATGATATCTTCCGTTCAAAAGATGTCAGAAAACGATGTTAAAATGGATCATTCACAAGTTTTGCCTCTAACCCCACTGGAAATATTATAGCAATCATTGTTTTCAGCGTGGGAGGCAAACCCGCATCAACGCTCGTTGAGCGTTTGGATAGATAGGTCGAAGGAATATGGCACCCCTTCAAATCCTTGGTCGCAAGTACACTCTACAGACGAAGGAATCATTCAATCGATGATGATTGATGGGGCACCATGGGAATATTACCACCATCGATCCCGTCTTTTGAACTAGAAAGAAGATAATTCCAATGACCTACACCATCCTTCAGTATTTGACTTTCTGACAAATACTGTAAATACGGTGGATTCCGAGAGAAAGATATCCAATATCGAAGAGACTACTGCCATAAATATCTCAACCAAAACAGATGTTGTAGAGAATATTCATTGGCAAATCTCGTTCTTCTTTAGAACTGGAAATATATAGCACTCTCTTTCGCGAGTTTATAGATGTCTTTACTTGGTCATATGATGAAATTCTAGGTATCGACTCGAACATATTTGAAAACGAAATTAAGATGTATCCAGATGTCAAACCGGTACGACAACAGCTAAGGCAGGTGCACCCCAAGAAAGTCGTTGCCATGAAGGCAAAAGTTGAAAAGCTCCTCCATGCTGGTTTCATTTACCCCGTTCCTCTAATCGATTGGGTATCGAATATTGTTCCTGTGATGAAAAAACAAGGAACGATTAGAGTGTGTGTCGATTACAGGGATGTAAACCAAGCTTGTCCAAAAGACAACTACCCTACACCATTTATTGACTAGATAATTGATGAATGTGTCAGATGCGAAATCTTTTCATTTATGGATGGATTTTTTGGGTATAATCAAATAAATATCCGCCCCAGGACCAGTCAAATACTGTATTCATTTGTCCATGGGGCACATTCACATATCGCAAACTACCCTTCGGTTTGAATAATGCAGGGGCAACTTTTCAGAGAGCAATGAACTATGCTTTCCATGAAATCAAAAACACCGTTCAACCTTATCTCGATGATCTCCCAGCTCATTTGCAAAAGCAGACCAATCAGCCGCACCATTTGAGAGCGATATTTCTACATTTCCGACACTACAAGATACGACTCAATCCACACAAATGTGTTTTTTGTGTACTTGGCTTCATAGTCTCAAAGGATGGGATTCGTCTTGACCCTTGCAAGGTTCAGGCAATCATCGGTTTGCCTCCACCTTCAAACTTGCTTCAGATTCAAAAACTCCAAGGGAAAGCAAATTTCCTCAGGAGGTTCATTCCAAATTACGCCGAACTAGCTAAAGGTTATACTTGTCTATTGAAAGAGGAAGTACCCTTCGTTTGGGACCAGGTTGCGCAAGCCTCCTTTGATGCTTTAAAGAAATCTCTAATACAAGCGTCATTAATGTATGCTCCTGATTATCAAAAGACTTTAACCTGTATCTGGCTGCAGTAGATACGACCATAGCAATGGTTTTAGTTCAAGAAGACAATGGAATTGAACATCCTATATATTATTTAAGCCGAAAATTAAATGATACGAAAATGAAATCCTCCTACGTTGAAAAGCTCGCTCTCGCGGCCGTTCAACCAATACAGAGATTTCGACACTACGTCCTCTTCAAGAAAACTACCATTTTATCAGATTGCAACCCCATGACTTATATATTGTCGCGACAGTTGGTCGGGGGCAAATATTCAAAAAGGATAGAAATTATACAAGAGTTTGATTTGGAATTCAAAAAATCCAAATCAAAGAAAGCCCTAGTATTCACAGAGTTACTATGTGATCTCCCATCGTTGTTCAATGATGCAACATCCAAAGAAGCAATCATGGATGAAAAATTGTTTCTGATATCTTCAAGCGATTTGTGGTATGGAGATATAATAATTTATCTCCAGTCACAAACATATAGGTCTAACACCTCATGCTCCGAAAAACGAAGTATTCGATACCAAGTGAAAGACTACGTGATTGTCAGTGATACTCTTTATCATCATGGTATCCATACAGTTCTGCAGAGGTGCCTCACCCTTGAGGAGGCTGAAAAAGTCCTGAATGACTTCCATTCAGGTGCATGTGGGGGGCATCAATCTGGTTATGCTACGGCGCAAAATTTTTTACGAGCAGGATACTTTTGGCCAACAATGTTCAAAGATTGGATAACCGCAGTTATAAGTTGTCATGCTTGCCAAATTTTCGATAGCAAAACTAGAAGACCACCGACACCGCTACAACTAGTAGTAGTTGTTGGGCCATTCGCCAAATGGGGCATAAACTTCATGACATGTAACCCCACCTCGGCCAGGGGGTATGGGTACATAATAGTCGAGGTAGACTATTTTACCAAATGGGCCGAGGCGATGTGTACACTAAACAAAAGCCGCGAAACGGCTGCCCTTTTCTTTTTCAATCACGTAGTCTCCAGATTCGGCGTTCCACAGGCCATAGTCATAGATCATGGATCACATTTTCATAATCACATGATGGTTGAGTTGGCTGCCAAATTAGGACTATCCCATGATAGCTCTACTCCGTACTATCTGCAAGCTAACAGACAATTTGAGGCAATCAACAAATTCCTAAAGCGCATGTTGCAAAGGATGATCGGAGTCCACAAATGGGATTGGAACCTAATCCTTTACTCGGCCTTGTGGGCATACTGGACATTGGTAAGAAATGCAACCAGATTTACACCTTTTCAATTGGTGTACGGTCTAGAAGCAATCTTACTAGTTCAATGTGAAATCTCTTCCCTCAAACTGCGCAATCGACCTTCTCCCTGGAACCTCAGAAGAAGAGGCTCGTTTCTTGGAACTAATCCATTTGGATGAAACCCTTCGTGATGCAGCTTCAGCTAACGAAGCTCATAAGAAGCGATTCAAAGCACAGTTCGACAAAATTGTCAAACCTCGCGTCTTCTCAGAAGGTGACCTGGTCTTACTTTACGACCAGGAATCCAATAAGTTGGGAGCAGGGAAATTCAAATCATTATGGATGGGTCCCTATATTTTTAAATGAGTATTAGCAAAAGGAGCCTACAAGTTAATGGACTATGATGGGATTCCACTAGTGCAACCTCGCAACGGGTTGTACCTCAAGCGTTACTATGCTTGATTTCGCATAGTAATCCTCATGCTTTTGTTACATTTTTGTTTTCGCCAAGAGCATTTAGTTTGGTTAAGTAATCCACTTTTTGCATTCGTTGTAGATTTCAAACCTACTGGAATCATTCGTTGGATATGCCAACGGAGCAAGTCGTAGTTCGCAGAACCTATCTTTTGCGGCATGGGCCATTTTCAATCCCCAGCGGAGAGTTAGTAAGTTTCAGAGGAGCGTGTATTGGTCGGTCTACCAACAATATCACTGAATACAGTGCATTGATAGAACTACATTCTAATGCCATCACACATGGCATATGCTGACTTGTTGTCAGGCTAGACTCACTGCTCGTCATTCTACAACTCACTGGCATCTATTATGTACGAAATCCAGCTATCTATCTCATGTTCCTAAGGGTCAAAATTTTTGGAAGACAGTTCGATTTGATCCAATATCAACATATTTCCAGAATTGTAAACACATTAACAGACTCTTTGGCAAATTATGTGTTATATAGACATTTGCGACATTTATAAAAAGAAGCATCACATCAATATATGCAGCAAGATTATGTAACTTAACCAAAATAAAGCTCCGAAAATCAAAAATACATTTCATAACTGTTTATAGTTTGTACATAATGTTCTGTAACCAAGAAAAAATTGATCAAATGACCCAAAACTCAAAATGCTAGGGGGCACCCTAGTCTAATGATGCTGGTGATAACAAGTCACCGCCTGTGCAATCATGCGTAAAAGCCTAGTCCATCGACTTAGCACTCTAGTCGTATGTCGCTGCAACCATAGAGGCAGCTCGTCGGTCCTCACATCTGGGATACCAAGGGTAAGACCCTCGATCGGGTCCTGTAGTGCTGAAGGAGTCTCGACCACATCAAGGTCGTGAAGGATGGCCCTCCCAATAGCCTCTCCTGCTGGAGCGGTCGCTAGGTCTCTACGGCGTACTGCCGGTAGAACTGGTCCAACATCTACATGAGCACATGAGTTTTGATTAGTCTTAATCATAAGAATATAAGAATATTATAAATAAAAATGAACAGGGATATGGTCAGAAGAATTACCCATGGCACCCCACTGCTCGCCAACCGGCAGCACCAAGTCTGGATCACCTCGGAAATCCATACCAGCATATGGGAACCTGGCATAAACCATCTCTTGACGATCGAACCACTCAAAGAAGGTCTCAGAAAAAGAAATCTGGGGCTGGCCAACGTGTCGAGACATGAGATCGACCCATCTCTGCATCCGTGGTTCAGTCGGTGGAGGTAGGGCAAGTGAAATGTACTGCGGCTGCATCAGTGGGATTCTCTCTAAGGCGAAAGCGGTCAAAATAGAACCATAACCAAAGTTCTTCGATCTTCCACTTTTCACCTTGGTCAATTGTTCTTTCATCACAGAAAGTACTGCATCATACCAATTGAACACCTTCTATTCAAGGCATTCCAAAGCATACTGCATATAAGATATGTTGGCTATATGAAGAGAAGAACTACCAGCTAGTCTAGCAAAAGTGAACATAATGGTCCGTAAGCTCTGGTCAGTGACATCTCAGATATTGATCTTGCCGCCCGTACTTGGCTGAGATTCCTCTCTGCAATGCCAGCGAATGTACTCCCTCATAGACTCACCCCCACGGGCGGAACCTGATAATGAGAGAGGGGCACCATGCCTCGATAAACCGGTCAGAAAATATATGTCCACCACTGTCAAGGGGATTGATTTTCCCCTAATTTGGAATACCTGGTTGATAGGATCCTAGGCATTGAGGAAATATTGCAACAAACTGATTTGTTGCCTCATGCTAGAGATACGGAAAAACTTCAACAGGCCATAGTTCAGCAATGCAGCTACTGTGCCTAGATCATGTAAAGAAACAACGTCCTCTTCTTCATGTTCGCGTTCTCGCCATGTAACGACCATTTTGCTCCGATGAATCTCTGAAAAAAAAACAAGGGAAGAGTCAGGATCTTCATTTGGTAAAAAACAGGTAAAATTTCATGAGGAAACTGTGCAAAAACTTTCCTCCCTACATCCATCGCATCCCAGCAAGTGTACTGGAAGCGATGCATACTGACTAGTCAGTGGGAAGATCAGTATGCATCGCAGCTTTTGGTTAAGGAAGGGTGCGATGGTCCCAGGGGGAGTTCTTCAAACCCCAGAGGCTCGACAGAACAAGGAAACAAGCTCAGAATCCAAAATTAAAGGCATGCAATTGAAGAGCACAAGTTTAGCTCCTACCTGGTCTGAACGGCGTCGAGAATCGTCCACAGAATCTCCCGGAATCTGCTAGTGAAAATCAGCGGGGAAAAGAACCTCTAGAGCTCCAACAAACCAAATTCAAATAAAATGGTAAAATGAGAGGTAAAAGTCACTTTTAATTTACCATGCACGTAATTCAAGTAAAATACTAGTGTTTTTAACTCATTTATCAAGCATATGTTTTCATTTCCAATCAGTTTGATGAAGCAAATGAACAGGTAGTACAATCTTTGAAAGAACAAAATGCTAAGGGTGAATCAAAAACTCATTGACCATCATCGCGAGCAATGTTGTTGCAGAGTTCAAGCTCGTTAAAAAATAAACCCTCCACGAGCAGTTTTGGCGCATAGGTCAAGCTCGTTAAAAAATAAACATAAGTCATGAGCAAATGTTTCCCCCAGCGTTCAAGCTCATTTAAAAATGAATCGGTAAATAACCATTGTGAATGCCTTATTGCCAGCTTTTTTAGCCTTGGTCGTGTTATCGCCATCACCTCCACTCTTTTTTTTAGCCGATCATTCACCCCCATATGATTGTTTACCCCTTCGAGGAACATCTGCGAAGAGTGATTCTATTAGCCATCCTTGTGACACTACCGTGATTGGGAAATTCCAAATCTTACCTGGAATCAACTGCTACCCGAAACCATCACTCGTTCCTCGAAAATGAGTCTTCTTTAAGCTTTTTTCAGCTAACTCGTAAAATATGAAAATATTGTTGAGCGATTGGCCTCTCCAGCTTGTTAAAGTCATCGGAAGTGTTATCCCTCTTCTAGATTTTAATCTTTTTGGACCTGAGGGATTATTACAAAAAAAGATCGAGCGCTTGTCGTGTTCGGCTCGTTAAAACTATCAGAAATGCATCCCTTTTGTATTATTTTACACTTTTTCGAACTTAAGGGATTATATGACGAAAAATAATCGTTGGAGTCTCCTTTCCATTTCTTTCAAACTCTCTAAAATTGAAAGAGACCGAGTTATCTTTGTCATTAAACTCGTTAAAACCAAATAGCGACAAACTCGTCCAAATGGACGAGAATGAGTTTCATTGTCGCTAGGCTCGCTAAAATATAGCGACAGGTTCGCCCGAAGGAGTGGATTATAGAACATAAATATGTTATCCTTCCTCAAGCTGAACAAATTAAAGAAGGTACTGGTCAGCAATGACTGGGGAAAATTGGGAAGAAAACTTGAAGAAACTTTATCAGTAGCAAGTCGCTCTTGAACATGACACTTTCCTTCCACATACATGTCGGGTTGGTTTGTTCCGTTCACTGGTCATCACCATTGTTCTATCACACCATCCATCTTTGGGGTTAACGCTACCAATCCATCGTCAGTGTCGCCAATATGTTCAAGAGAAATCATTCAGACAATTCACCTGTGTCTCACCCGCTGCAATACATTCATTCTTCATTCCTTCATGATGGCCACCCTGAACCCTGTATCGTCAGTTTGTTTTCACCTCCAAAATGATTTTCTTCGTTCCATGTTGTTGATGTGGGATTCATTAAGGCCCTCCTACGACGGTTCGCTTCTTTTCGACATTAGCTCATTATCCAAGAAGTTGACTTAGGAACAACCCTTTCAGTACTTTGAAGCTTGCATGCCTTAATGGCAAGTTTCTCACTTTCAGCAACAGGTTTACATCAATGGCCTTCAACTGAGAGATTTTGCATGGTGTTCAATGCCAAGTCCCTTTTTCACACCACGTAAATTGTACTATAGTACCTTGAGGGTCATTGTCATTATTGGTGATTCCTCTTGTGCCTGTTAATAGATTACATCATTGGCTGGTAATCAGGCAATGTCTTTCCATGTTCGACTCCAAAACATTTTTCACATTGATTGACTTGTACTCCGAGTGAATATTGGACAAGTTTGAAGACCTCGGATCTAGTTTCATGAATCCGGGCTGCGATATATTCAGGAATATAAAAACATCCAGTGTACATCATTGCTGAACAAATGATCATCCAAATCAAAGGATGATGTGTCCATATCATCAGTCTGTCACAGAGACGATCGTCTGTCCTATGTACATGAAAATGAGTTTATAAAGTTGAGCATGGGAATGCCCGCCTCAGTTAGATCATGAAAAAATGTTGTCAAATAATGTATTGTATTGTATCTTATTACAGGTCACCTCCCAACTCAGAAAAACTTCAGATCTTCATAGTAAAGCATTTCACCTGACATAAAAAACGATTAACGACGTCATGCTTTAGGGGGCAACTGTTATAGATATTTTTGGGCACTTCAACCCCAATCACAAATTTCCATAAACTCAGGGCTCTTAAGTCCCTAAAAGGGTTGCTTCATTGCCTAAAGGAATATGGTCAACTGATTACATCATCTCCCAGAAGTTCTCCACTGAAAACTGCTCATAATTGGTCAAAAATGGACCATACTGAAAGCTCCATGCAGAGGGTGCGATGCATATCACCTTCCCAATGTACAGGGTGCGATGCATACTATTTTTCTCCTCTGTAGGGTGCGATGGTCAGGAATGGACAAATGGTAGGGACCAAAATGTGAGGTGGAAGATCATGGAATCTTCTAGAAGCTTCCCCTTTGACACTTGCCACTCCATTTTCAACCAGCGATGAGTAAGAGATCTTCATTTTGTAAGTGGAAGTGGGAACTATCAGCGAGAAGACACTAATAGAGATCCCAAAAGATGACTCACCTCTCTGTAATCATCTATATATGGAGCCTTCTTCATAGAGATCCAGATGCTGGACTTTTGTAACTTATAGAGAATTGTTGTTGGTATTTTGGTGTACATTCACAATGTTGGGTGATTTTGCTTTTCTTGATGTGAAGAAGGGCTTCTTAGCTGGAGGATGATGTTGGGTCAGAGATACTCATGGTTGTAATCCTCTTGCTACTTTTTATTTGAATAAAGCTATTCTTGTTTCCATCCATATTATGGTGTACTTGTTTATATGTGCTTCTATATGGTTAATGTACATCTGATCCTGCATTATTTATGAATTTAGATCATTTTTTCTTGCATAGTAGTATGTTGTTGTGATTCTATAGGTCCTTTTGAAGCTAAGCAGATAAAGAACGAGCGACAAAACTCTATCAAGAAGGAGAGGGAATCGAACGCAAGACTCAGGTTGGCCCTCTTGGTTCTCCTCTCATCTATTTTCATTAAAGGAATCAATAGTAGACTTTGATTGTTTGTTTCTAAGATAGCCACCCATCTTAGTGGGAATAGCAGCATCCATGTGGACACTATTCCCTTATAACACATAGGTCTAGTTTATTTATATTTTTATTTATTTACCATACCCTTTGAGTAAGTATAAAAAGATGTTGTATTTATTTACCATACCTCCACTTTACTTATATTTTTATTTGTTTACACACTTGCATGTATATAAGGTGACTTATGGAGTAAATATAAAAAATGTTTTATTTATTTACCATACCTCTCATTTATTTATATTTTTATTAATTTACTATACCTCTTTTATAAATATGGTATTTGGCCCATAGGATTCACTTAAATAAAACCTATTCTTGAAATTTGGTGAATGGATTCACTTAAATAAAACCTATTCTTGAAAATGGGCGAATGGAAGGTTGTAACTCCTAATTTCAAGGGCTAAATTTACCTTTTTTATCCTCTCCCTTAAAATAAGGTGGGCTATTTGAGGTGATTTGTAAAAATGTGCTATGATGCAAAATATTTGTCCACTAAAAATTTAAAACCCCTTAATTTCGCGAAAGGGCGAACATTCGCCCCTAAAATCACCCCTACAATGGAGGCTACGACGGAGCTTCTAACCTTTGTCATCTGGTATTGGCTATCTGGTCTCATCCCTCTTCTGGTCTCATGCTCTTTTTCTTGGTCTCGTCCCACTTCCAGCCTCACCCTACCTAGTCTCGCCCTCCTTGGTCTCACTCGACTTAGTCTCATCTGACCTGACCTCAATCTTCACGGCTTTCAGCTTCCTCACGTTTCACACATACCTCAAAATATGTTTCTTAGGGTCTAACCAATAATGAAGGAACATGTTTCTTAGGAACCACCAACCAATCAAAACGGTCTGTAGTGAGGGTCTTCACCCTGATCAACTTACCTGACCTAAAGCTGTCTTATCACGAAGAATATCTAGCAAACATCACTTTCTATTTGGGAAGAACTCTTTGCCTTCTGACTTGCCTTCTTATTAAGCTATCCCATCAGTCGAAGGAGATTCTTTCTCCTGATCCTATGGATTTTCTTCCTCACTACCTTAATTACTAATACCCATTTCCCTCCCACTACCCATTACCCAAACTACTCCCTCTTGAGCTACCAAATCAGGGAAGACAAGACCCATTAATGTATAACTCTTTTTCAACCTCTCTAATTAATCCATCAATAGCTAATATTGAAGAGATATTTTCCATCCCACTCTAAGGTAAGGGTGAAACCAAATGCTCATATACAAAGAATAAGGCCTAGATTTATTCCCCCAAAGTGGAACCAGAACTCGACTAGATTTATTCCCCCAAAACTTGACCCACCTCTGGACTATTTGTGGGGATGGATACAGATGGTAGTGGGGTTGGTAAGATGTTTTTTGGGGCTGAACTAGCTCCTGAGCCTGCCTAATTGACTTCTCTTATATAGAAAGGGCTTCAGAATCTCTAGATTGACTTATAGGAAGGGGTTGATGGGAAAGGAAAGAATGGACAAGGAAAGAAAAGAACAGTTGGCAATTGACTTATACAGAAATGCTATCTATATTGAATTACTTATAGGGATGGATAGGGGATCTATTTCTATAGGGATGGGGGGCTACGATCTCTGGTTTTCCTTTCTGAGCATATATATCTGGCTCACTTTGGTTCTGACCTAACTTGGCTTGGTAGGGCTAGAAAAAGAATACTTATATTAGGGTGCCACTGCTTACTTCTTTCCAAGGACTGGCGGGCTAGTTTTGGTAGGGCAAGATAATACTTATATTAGGGCAATGACTGAGCCTAGCATTGACTCACTTTCTGTAGAGGAAAGAGAGGACCTTGTGGTTATGGGAAGGGGTGGGGAAGAGAAGTGATCTCTAGCTATAAAATATCATATTAGTGACCGGCTATAAAGAGGTATTGAGATCATTCGGGAGACATCGATGGCCCATTCCATAGTGCTTTTATGTCATGTGAAAAGAAAAGAAAATATTGTCTACGCCCACCCCAAAATACATGAGAAATCACTCGAGGTTATCACTTGCTTGGAACTGTGAGAAAAGTGAGAAACGAGGTGCAGGAAAAGGACTAACCTCGACTAAGCCAATCCTCTAATCCATCCAAAGTCTACCAGTCTCTATCTCAACACCAACTAAGCCAATTCACTAGGTATCATCTAAGACCAATATGGATCTCTGTAAGTGAGAATCAGTATAGGGAAACTACTCATTCTATTCTTTTCCAAGCCGAGGCCTATATAATGTTGCCTTCTCTTCACTTTATTTATAGGGTGGAAAGAAAGAAGTGGGGTGAGATTTGTGAGCATTCTCAATTTACTTTCTTTATAGAAAGAAATAGAAATAAAATAACTTACTTACCCATCATTGCTATAGAGGGTTGGCCTCACTTTCTTTTTATGACTCCTTTTTTCTTGAACGCATGCTTATTTGATGGTTGGCTTTCTTCCTCTCATAACTAGCAGCTCCATGCCTCCCTCATTCATAGCTTGACTTCATGCCCTTATGAGTGGGCCAAAAAATGAACAAATAGATACATAATGAAACAAAGAAAAATGTGAGAGGAAAGCCTCTGTTTGAGTATCGGAGGACTCTTCTTGTGTAAATGCAATGGGCAAAGCTACATCAATAGGGAAAATGGTTAGAACCCCAAGCAAACCTGAAATGGGTTGCGTCTAATGGATCTGTGGAGGGCTTAGTTGTAGCTATGTTGAACATACAGAAGGCTCTCATCCCATGTGCATGGATGCTTGGATTTGTACATGTTCAAGATATGCTCGATCATCATGTTGACTACCTCTATTTTCTTGTCAGTTTAGGGGTGGAAGGCGGTCAATTTGGTTAGCTTGGTGTCCATCAAAGACCATAGGCTAGCTCTCCCTATCTGAAATAATGGTCCATGGAAACCCAAAATGAACCCAAACATGCTTGAAGAAGAGCTTAGAAATGGCTTCTGTTGTGATACTCTCTTCTTGCAAGGTACTAGAATGGCCATCTTATAGAATTGGTGAATAACCACAAAGATACAATCATTACCATGCTTGGTTGAGGGAAGACCTAACATATAATCCATGAAGATGGACTCCCAAGGCTTGTCTAGGGTAGGTAGAGGAGTGTAGAATCGCTTCTTCTTGATGGCAGGTTTAACAACTATATAGGCGGTGCATGACTTGATGTACCTGCTAACATCCTATCAGAGTTTCGGCTAATAGAAAGACCTTTTTTGCAGCACTGCTATTGTCTTCTCCACACACCAAAGTGCCCTACCACCTGACTATAATGCGCTTCCCAAATAAGTTTCACATGCTCACTTGAAGGGACACAAAGATGGCCCAAATTGCACAAAGTTGCATGTATCCTGGAGGTGAAATTATACCTGCACCCAAGACCTGATATGTAGCAGTGAAGTTAGGGTCATTGTCATACAATTGGGGCCAGCCTAAGGTGTTGTGGCCACAAGAGTGAAAACTTTGTTGTTAATGCCACAACTGGAGGCTGTCTGAGGTAGTCTGCAACTTGATTCATTTTATCCTTCGTATACTTGTCACACTTATACCACTTATACAAGATCTATATCCAGAAAACTCTATCCCACTTCACCTTCTCTCTCTATATAGCTATATCACTACTCTCTAAATCTATATACAACTACTAAGATCACTACCATCCATCCCATATTCCCATCATCCAACCCATCATACCCATCATCACTACCATCAGACCTATCATCCCATCCCCCATCCTCCCATCTTCAAAAAGGCTTGAAGAGCATGAGCCTATTTTTGGCTTATCATCTTGGCAGAGATTTTTGACTTTTAGCTCCTATTTTTCCATTTTCATGAGGCATAGGTTTTCACATATTTCCCTATCCTTAGTAGTCGAGTGTGCTAACGCACCCTCACCCATATGAACGAATGAGTTGACGGTGGCCTTATAGTCGAGATTTTGACAGGCTCACCCTACCACTTCTCCTATTTTGGCATCTTACAGAGGCATAGGTTTGGCATCACATCAGTGCCTTCTCACTCCTGTGTGTGTGGAGCCTACCCAATCGACTTCTCTTATATAGAAAGGGGAATCTCTCATTTGACTTATAGGAAGGGGTGGATGGGAAAGGAAAGAATGGCTAAGGAAAGAAAATAATGGTTGGGAATTGACTTAGATAGAAAGGCTATCTATATTGACTTACTTATAGGGATGGATAGGGGAATCTCTTTATTGCACTCATGTTTTCGCAATTTGTCTAGAATTCCCAGCATGGGAGTAGAAGAATTGGAAGATTATTGCTTCTTTAGCAGTTCGAAACCAAGTCAAAATGATGGAATTGGAGAACAACTACACTTCCAATCCTCGGGCACAGATCTTGTGGTAGGATCTAGATATGGATATGGAAATTCCTCACAATTATTAGATAATGGGCTCATGAATAATGAGGGCGAAATGGGTAACTAGATTCCCTTAAATAATGGTTTTCCAGTTCAAAGATAGAGGGATCATGTACAGTATTTATCCAGTTCCTCGATCCATGATCTCATAGTGCTACCCCATTACTCTCTCAACAATGCCCACCCAAGAAATCATTCAGTACAATGGACATTTGACCCACTAGGATCCATCCAATGGAACAAACCCTCGAATAAAGGAAATCAATGTATCACCTCAAGATATAGGGAGAAAGGAAACTGAACTTGCTGCATGTGGGGTGGTGGGATTTATCATTGGTAAACTAACATGTAGCAAGCTTTTCTCTCTTCCAGCAAAGGTATATCTCTGCTACAAAGGAAGACATTGATCCTGCGCCTGCAAACGCACTTTTGATTTTGCATGCAAAGGAGGCATTTTCTATGCCTGTAAAGGCACTATTCCTTCTCGGCCTACAACGATTCCTCCTGAGTAGACTGTTCTTGATTCTATTTATATCATGATGATTTGTGTCGAGGCTAAGCATTTTATCGTTGATTATGGGAATTAAGTAACTCAAATTGAGGTGAAGCTAGTATGTCATGTTGACTGTGGATGCGCTTTGTTCAGACAGGTTGCTATGTAGGTATAGATTTTATGGCGCTTGATTCTTTCATTCATGATCATTACGGAGTAGGTTGTTCCACTATATATTATCTGCATTGGGAAAGCGAATTGGTAGGCATACACTTGATGGTGGTGCTATATCTATATATATATCTAGAAATCGATGATTTATTAGGGCCTTGGAGGAAATGTAATGGTTGACCAAGCCAACTACCAATGATGCTTAGCGAATATTTATTGTAGGATGTGCTTTGTAAGGGCTCTGACCGACTCTTTCTGGTTGAGATCACTAGCTGGGGTGGATAATTTCAGTAACAAAGGGTGGGGTTTCCAGAATGATTAATTGACCATATACAACTTATTATCTGGTAGATGCAGTTATCTACATAATAAGATGGATGATAAGGTAGCCTGCCCTATCAATATGGTAAATTCTGTAATCAAGGGTGCGTAAGCATGCTTGACTAATAGGAGAGGGTGCCCCCAGTAGGGATCTCAATATAAGGGGAGGTTGGTGTTTCCAAATTCTAGATAATGCTTAAGTGGCCTATCGATGGATTTTGGGAGGAAGGACCTGCAAGAGCCTACATATTACTTTATGTTGGAAAAGTTGAACAGATACCTAACTTTCGTGGGATAGTCAGAACTTCCTTCTTTTATTAAATACAATAAGACTCTAGATATTTGTTGTACAACATAATCCAACAAGTCATCTGGAATGGGTTAGGGCAACACTCCATCAACTAAGGTTAAGGGAGGTCTAGTTCTTCAGGTAGATAAATGGAAATAGGGTAGGGGAAAGGCTTGATTCTTTCTTTGCCTACGAAGGTGTTCCTAGTTATGGGTATGACCAAGAGAAGGTTTGATGAGGATAGGCATGATGAGATTGGAGGTATAATGATGAGAGGTAATATGGGAAGATGGGAAGATGGGCGAAGAGCTAAGGAAGAGGCATTTATGAGCTGATAAAAAACCACTTGGCCCAGCCTTAGAAGAGATGAAGTTTCAGTGAAACTCTAGCAACTCTAGGATCTACTTTGCCACATGACCTAATAGAGTGGGTTTGAACTCTAGATAACATAATAGGTTATATTAGAAAATGACATGGGTCTCCTAGTTAAGCATATAGTATTATAGGCACTGAGTGTCAGAGACCACTACTAAGTCTAGCTTCTCAGTGGGGGGGTAGAATGGGTCTTATAATCATGCAAAATACCACTACTCATTCATAACCATCATACTCCTTATATATTAGTGTAGCTATGATAATATACTCATAAGTTTACACATATAGTAATAACCCATAATTAGGCTATGATGGGGGCAAGGTAGGAGGGGAAAGACGCATATCCTTTCAATTATGGAAGGAGGATTTACAATAAGCATCCCACTCAAATGTCATATACTTCTTTAGGAGATAGTTTAGGGGACAAAATAGCTTTTAAAAAAGCTATCAAAAATGGTGAAGAGTACCCACCTAACAAAGGAAGGATTGAATCACCTTTACATTATAGGGCTTTGGCATCTTAAGAATCACTTGGGCCTTCATACGATCAACATTGATACCACATCAGTAAATAAGAAAATCTAGGAGCTTGTTTGCAGTAACACCAAAGAGACACTTCTTAGGGTTTAAGTGAACCATGTACTCACGACAATAGAGAATGATAGTTTGTAGGACACAAGGGTGATCTCATCGATGAAGTGATCTAGGAATTAGATAATTAACATAAATATTTCGAATATTTTGGATCAGTTCATGAAAGGTTGTGGCCGTGGTGTGCTGGTAAGTAGCATCCACATTCTGAAGGCCAAAGGGCATTACTTGGTAGTAGTAGGTACCCACTCCCACTCAAAGGCTATCTTATGATCATCCACCTCAATGATGAGGATCTAATTGTAACCTAAGAAGCCATCTAAGAGAGACATAATATCATACCCAGTCATAGAATCAATCAACTGATCGATGGAAGGGAGAGGATAATCATCCTTAGGGCTCAATAATTTAGGTCATGAAAATATCTTTGAACTAAGCCATGCCATTCTTCTTTATGATTGACATTACATTAGCTAGCCACTCAAGATAGTCTATGAGCTTGAGAAAACCTACCTCAATAAGATTTTGGATCTCCTTGTACACTATGGTATTAGCCTCAGGTCAGTGGCATCTTATCTTTTTCTTTATAGGTTTGGCATTGGCCTTGAGCAAGAGGTTATACAACACCAACTTGGGATATATGCTAAGTATATCCTTGTCATTCCAAGTAAATATGTCTTGAAGCTCCTTGAGAAACTCGCTATACTCAATGAATTTATCAGAACTAAGATCTGCCCTAAGTTTTAGGATATGTGGTCGATCCTTGGTCCCTATGTTAATATCTATGGTATTCTCTATGAGGAGGCGATTACCTAGTATCATGAGGCAAGGCAAGGTATTTGATTCGCTAGGAGCATTTATATTTTTATTATAGTAGGGGCATGATAACTTATTATTACATATGTAGCACTCACCAATTCTTTTCTCCACATTTCACATTTCCATGGCAAGTAGAAAAGAAAATGTCAAGGCTGCTAGTAAATAGAGAAGGCCCCATTGGGTAGTAGATCTAGTTGATCCCAAGTTGAAGTTCCATAGCCCTCTCACAGCTAGTCATTGCTTTGCTTTAAGGGTGCTACTACTATGGCCTCTTCTCATTTTCCATTGGCAGAAGTCATAATCATTTCTAGGTTTCATTGTTGGGAGTGTAGTATTTGCCAGTCTCTTTGCTAGAAGGTAAGGTCAACAAGGTTCTTAACATTATTTAGCCCCATGCCGACCATAGAGAGAGAGAGAGTTCAATGAAAGTGAAAGCCTTAATAGAGGCAGTCTCCATTCTTTGTAAGGAGTATTTCATTTTAGTTCTAATTAGATGTAGTGCAACTGGGAATAATCCACAGGTGATGATCCAATGGGACGAATAAGATAAGGGGACTAATAAATGGGTTTACTCCCATAGGGGGATCCATGCATACCCATTCAATCCATAGGTCTCCATGTGTTAATATATAATATATAGCATATAGACATTTTAATATATGATACGTGCATTGATATGTCCTTACCATTGTAATAATTTGTCATCTATGCAAGTGGATTTAACTCCTTTGTTGATGCACCTGCCTTTAGCCTCACCTTTACCTTTTTCCACGAGCAGGTACAACAACAGGAAGGAGGCCACAGTTTCAAAGAGAATAAGCCCAGGAACTTTCTTATTTTAGTAGGTGTATCCCTCACTTCTTTGTAGGTTGAACCAATCTACAGTAGAGCTAATAAATGTAGTATAGATTTATTTGATGCTGCCACCAATATGTATGGGAGCTATGAAGGGAGTTGACACCTATAGATACTTGCTCTGGTGCAACTGTAAGAAGCTTTATCCTGGGGATAGAGGAAGTCCTATGGACACTAGCTTTTCTTCTTGGTCTAGCAGAGAAACTCACCTTAAGATAGTCTCCATTGGAGTGAAAGAGAGTTAGATTAAGCTGGACATCCTAGCATTAACCCTACCTTTCTTTAGCTTGGTGATAGCATCCTCTAAATAGTTATCATTGAGGGAGAGAATCCTCTCAATTCATTACCCATCTAAGGAGATAAGGTTAGCCAGTGGGGTGGCGGGGTATTAGCTCTAGCAGTTCAAGATGGAGAACCATAGCTCTTGGGATCTACTTCTATTGTCTTCAGTCGGTAGGAAGCTATCTTGTCCTACACCCCCAGTTCAGGATGGCATGAGCACGAACTTGATATCTTAACTAGTGAGATGAGAGTGAACTAGCTTAACTAGTGACCCTAGTGAGGAGGACCAGGAGAACAGTGTTAATGGGGTTATTCCAATGCTCGAATAGAAGGTGGGAGGGTGGGTAAAAGAAATAACTTCACCTCAGATGGCTCTACCACTAGTAGGATAGGATGGGATTCAACCGGAAGTAGATATGGACGCCTCCTGCCCAGTTATTGGCCTTCGATAGATTGAGAGTAGTAGTTGTAGAGCAGTGGATGGATGGGAAGGGAGTAACTCCTACCCCTCCCATCCTTCACCCATGGTGGGGGATGGAAGCAGGGAAAGATTCAAGGAGGTAGGTAAAGCTACCTAGGGGTGGAGAGCCTAATGAGGAGATTAGAAAATTAGTTCACTCTCATCCTTCACCCATGATTAGGAATTCAAGGAGATTAGCAGAGCATTAATCTAGTTGTTTCTTAGTAAAGAATGTCCTTTCCTGTGGGTCATTTCATATATTATATATGTCATATGCCATCGTTGGATGAATGAGGGAGAAGCACATATTATATAGGTAATTATGCTTTAAGGCTCAACCATATGCCCCACCACCCCATAAGAATCAAGGAAGGTAGGTCACAGGTGAGGTTAGACCTTAAGAAGGTAGGTGAGGAGAGGATGCCCCCGGCAGGGCTCTCATTTCAGGAGAGATTCTTTACTTAGCTTTCTTAGACTATTTGTATATATTATCTTAACACTAGACACCATTATTTTCACTATTAACTTCTAACATCGAGGATGCTATCTACATCCTAGCTACTACTTTCTCTGCCTCTAAGCCTCTTACTCAATCTGCGCGTGGAAGCTACGGGTAACTGAAAATGGAACTACTACCCATGCCTCTCGTGGTGGAACTGCTCACTAGGTGCTACTTCCTCAGCCCTTGTTTATGGTGACTCGAATGCAACCTATGCCTCTGTGGGTGAACCCTTATCACTAGACCGCAATGCATTCAAAGTAAATCAAAGAAGGATGAGGTGACTATTGTGGGTTGAACTCCCCTAGGGTCTTGGGTGAATACCCTAGCAGACTGAAGGTTATCTATGCAAAGCAACACACATTCCATGCAATCATAATGCTACTATAAGCAAACTCTATGATAGGGGGCGTACCTGAGGTCCTACGTTTGAGAAGAGCCTTCCAGGGTCCTGTTAGCCTCCTATTGCAATAGGTGTTCATATTTCATGATTGACTGTTTGCATGCCAAATATGTCATCTTTTTATTATTGCAAAGGTTCCATATTTCCACAGAGTTTCATTTTGATAAGTTATTCCAATTTTGAAGAGTTGTTCAGTCAAGGGAAGGCCAAACAGTTTAAACTTGGCTTCCCTAGGTTTCAATTGCTTGTTTTAGAATATAGTGATAAATATCTGTCCAAACAAGCTTAAAACTTGGCGGAGTGGTAAATAAGTAGAGAAACAAGGGTGCTCATCAGCTTAATTCGAGCCCCGAAAGAGAAAAGGATCGATTCATATAGGAGGATAGTTGAAAGAAAGGTTGAAAGGCTACGTATGCTAGCTCAAGTGCACCCAAACCAAAAGAAGAAAAAATGCTTGGTGAGTAGGCCAGGTAGGTAGCATTGTGGTGGCAGAATCATGGCTTGTGATCTGTTTCATTTCATGTTCTCAAGTGTCATATCCATTCGCATCTCAAGCATAAGGAAGTTTCCATTTGGAGGAGCTCAAGCGAGGCATGTCTGAATTTCCCTTCTTTCCTCAAACACTCACTAACTTCCCCTAATCCGCTAAAAGTCCTATTTCCCCTTTAAAAGCCTAATATTTCTATCCTTAGTGCTTTCTGATCAAATTGCATATTAACTTCTAACTTATTATATAAATCCCAGTTATTCTTCCCTCCCCATACTAAAAACATATACAAGATCCCCCTAAATACATGTCCCCTCCATTGGTTGAAATATAACCATAACTAGCTCAGCGTTTTCTGCTAATACTACAAGGGACTATTAACCTATAGTTCTATTTTAGATGGTTGTGTAAGAGATCATTCTAAATCAAAGCAATATTACGCCCTGTGTTGATGAAAGGCTACAACAATCTTCTATGTGTTCAGGACAAAGTGCATCAGAAATATCTACAACTTGTACTCCTGAGAATCTAAAGGCAATGAATCAGGATCTACAACTGAACCAGCAGCAAGATGCTAGTGCTCAAAGTCCACTTCAAATGAAAGTTCACATTCCACCTGGAAAGGTGTCTTCATCTTATAAATCAAATGAAGCTGCCCGTACTACTACTTACCAATTCTACAGACATCATTGCAGGCTTGGATACATAGGCATTGAGAAACTGAAGCAAAGGTTGCAATTCAGTAGGTCCCAATTAATGGTAATAGCAGCTCAGGCGTATCAACATTCTCCCTTCTATGGCAATTAAATCAGTCAGGATCACATGTCTTACGCAACCTTCTATGTCTTTGTTATGGAACATTGCTTAAATCTTAGGATAAATTTCATTCGCACAACATTACCTCTACCCCAGCAGACATGTGAGTGGTTTAAGGATTTTAGTCCAGTGAAGGCACATCACAACAATCAGTCACTGGCCCATCAAGCTTACTATTATGTGGCAATGAAATTCAAGGATCTCTATGCATCTCTTAGCAGCCATAAGTTGTGCATATGGCAAATGAAGGCTCGAGATCGCAGTATACTAAATGAAGCCTTCAAATATATTCATGATATTTTAAAGTGGGATCAGGAAAAGGATGAAAACTATTTGGGAATTGTTGATGAATCACTTTACAGCACTGATATGAGTTCTTCACCATTTGTTAGGCTAGAGGAGTTGGATTCTTCTGTTATTGAGGGAAGAGGATTTCTGTCAGTTTGGCTGGTGTGCCTGAAGCGCTGGACTATCTCAAAGTCCCAACATCTTAACTTCTTTACTATTCTTATCCTTGCGTCTGTACCAAATCCCTTGTTTGATCTTGCAGGCATGTCATGTGGGCAACTTTCAGTTCCATTATGGAAATTCTTCATTGCAACCTTAATTAAAAAAGCAATAATTAAAACACATATACAGACAAATTTTATGATCCTGGTTTGCAACAACCAACTGTTGGAGTGGGTTGAAAAAGAGTTTATATTGATGTAACGTAAAATCAGGAATTTATCAAATTCGACATCCATATCCAGCGCTCAAAGCAAACATGGCATTGATCCTCGGATCTCAAGACTTGAGAAAGAGTACCAAAAAAATTTGGAAAGACTGGTGCTGACAAAACATCCTTTTTATACATTGAAAATTCTTACTTGGGCGATTTGGGAATATCGTAAAACATCAGCAATATACACTACGACACATGGATGAGCTTGTTCACTATTTCAGATTTGGGCTTTGATGGGTAGGCCTTGGTGTAGCAGCTCTAATTACAAAAACAGCAGAGCTTCGTGCATCTCAGCATCGTGAGAAAAGCTGGAGGTGGAAGGAGAAATGGTTCGGTGGCTTTCACGTTTCTTTAGCTATTTGAATCATTACTTCATGCAAGGTGTTTTCTTCCTGCGCTAAATCGATATGAAATGCCTCTCATCGCCGGAAGGATTTTCCCAGGCAATTGATGGCCATCTTGATTGCCTTAGTCCAAAATTGCTACTGTCAATGGCAATAATTTCGCCATTTCCAAAGGATGATTGGATCCAATAAAATGAAAGCGTTTGGTGAATTTCGACAAGTCTCTTCAGCGCTGGAACATCAAGAAGTCTATGCTGATAAGAGAGCGATCTAACAAAATCAATCAAGAGAAATTAAAAGACCAGAGAATACAACAGTCCCTTTGTCCTGTTATCTAAGAAAATCACGAAACGATTATGATCTGGATATGACATTCCCGAGAACATAATTGCTATGGGATCTCCAGCTGACAACGGCAGTTCTGGTATTTTTAAAATATGTGGAGGTTCTTGCTGTGTCACAGCCAGATAAGAAATATCATACACCTAAAGGTTGTATTAATTCTTTCACAAGAGATAAAGCAGGGGTGATTGGACAGTTTGAAGTGCTTCAGAGGGAAGAGAAAATCTGATTTGATAGTGAAAGAGAATCAGCGAACCAACAAAGTGTATCAGTTATGAATATCAGCAGGGGACTTTAAACACAAAGCAGATGGAAACAAAGGGATTGCGCAAAGATAAATGAAGCAGCTCAGAGCCATCAAAGCTCACCAGCTCATTATTAAAATATCTTAAAGCCACTTAAGGGCAGCAGAACCGCCTGAATGATATAGACAAAAGGATTCAATGCGCAGCCCTCAGTTGTATAACTTGAGTTGTCTGCTGCCTCAGTGCAGCTCTTTTTTAGATATTTATGCATTGATTTCCAACACAACGATGAGTTAAAGACAATTACTAAACAGATATTTTTTTTAAAATATGATCTAGAGATATTTTTTGATATTTTCCCCTATGACACTTGTTCAAGGGAAGTCTATAAATATTTCCCTATATAAACCACCATATAGATAGTCTTAAGGAGTGGGAAAAAAAGAAAGAATAGGTTGATAGACTCCGAGAGAGACTAGTTATGTACATCTGATACGATTTCCTTAATCAAATACTGCTAAAATTTGGAAAATAGAATGTGTGCTGTGTTTTAATGTTTGAAGGGGGCATTACGGAATTATAGAGCTGCAGCATGACTCAATAAGTGCCTCTCATCTCTGTTTTTTTTAATGCTTTATGCTCATAATATGCCTGTATCACCATCTAAATAGCAGATAGAAATATTAATTTAGAATTTGCTGAGCCACACTCTATGCTCAAGGTCCGCTATTTCTTTATGTTTTCATCTGAACTGGTAATGAACATGAATTCCCTTTGCCTCATATCTCCTCGAATTCACCCATGTTTCGGTAGTTATCTAAGAAATTGTTGAAAGCTCCTAGACAGAGCTCTTTCACCTTCATGCTATTATGCTAAATAAGAGATTCTTTTGCCTCTCAATTCTTTAAACTTTCAATCTAGTTGGTTGGTTTGCTACACTCCATACCTGCGCTGTATTATTGAAAGTTTTTGCTGAAAAATCAGAGATTACTCAAGAGTTTGGATGATGGACTGTCTATTATGCTTCTTTTTAAATGCCTGAAGGGTGATCATGGAATTCTTATTCTTTCATATGGACCAATAAAGTGTCTCTTGCCTTTGTCATATCAGTTTATATATGTTGGTATCATTATCACTATTTTCGATTGCAGAAAGAAGGACTAATCTACAATTTTCCTTACAACACTTTACACTAAATTTTTGCAATGTTCTATATGTTTTCTTCTGACTAAGGCTTTAATATGAATACCTCATGGCTCATATTAGTTCTTTATCATCCATGTATGATTGTTATTTAGGAAATCTTAACTGTTCCTAGATAGAATTCATTCACCTTACCTCGGTCAGCCAGATAAAAGATATCTTAGTTGCCTTACATCTCTGACCTCCACTTCATCCTTTTTAGCCTGAATAATTGTTTCATGACCAGCTATCTACTCCATATCCCCCTCGTGACCAAGAAAAACACACCAGCAGTCCTGCTCCCCTAACTCCATGCCCAATGGTTTGAAATTTATCGCACGATGCATTACCTCTCTACTTGAAGCCATTCTCTTTCCCACCAAAAAACAAAACCCCTTGTACTCAATAACTAGCCTAAGATCACCCTAAACAAAGCTAAATTACGAAGAGAGAGCCCTCTCTGATTGTAGGTAGGCTAGGACCCACAGTCCAAATTTTGGTTTGGTGTTACCTTGGCCATATCCCTTAAGGAGCCAAGGGACAACCTGAGCGATAACATAATGGTGACTCAACTGGGGACCTTTTGAAATAACTTCAACTATCAAGTTGGAAGCTGGCTCCCAAAAAGAATTCACATAATACAAGGTCAAATCAGGACCCAAAGCCCCTAGGTACTTCTGAAAATCCAAATTTAATCCTTAGTAACCTCACGAAGATAGAGCAAATAAAGGATTTAGCTGATTCTAGGCCTGAGAAAGTTTAGCCAAGCAGCATTCCAACACCTGTCAAAGTTCTTTTTCACTCATCCCTTATTTCCCCTACTTCATCATCCACCTCGTCCACACCTCCGTTCACTACACATACTACCACTATAACTCCTATTATCCCAGTTTTTCCAACTGTTCTATTCATCCCTGCAGTTCTAATTGTCCCTGTAAATATGGCTAATAGATATGCCCCTTTGCAGCTTCCTGGAAACCCCGGGGCTATGCCTCGGGACTACCAGACTAAAATAACCTATTTTGATGGCACCAGTGCCTGCACGGCCCTTCAGCATACAAAGAAAATGCATGATTACTTTGAGAGCTATGAAATTGACGACAATAGTGTGAGAATGAGGATTTTTGTCCAAAGTTTGACAGGTGATGTCAGGCCTTGGTTTAGAGCACTCCCAGCCAATTCCGTAGCAAATCCAGAAGCCTTATACCACACATTTATCAACAGATGGGAGAAGAAGAAAGACCCATTGCACATATTGTCCGAATATGACACCATTAAAAGAGTCCCTCAGGAGGTTGTGTTAGACTACTGTGCAAGGTTTAACAATGTTTACAATGCAATCCCACAGAACCTTAGGCCTCCACCTGATCTTGCTTTATATAAATTCCCCGATGGCTTTGATACTAACATGGCTTATCTGTTAAGAGAAAGAGCCCCTCAAAGCCTAGAAGAGATGCAAGACGTTGATGTGAGCGTAGAGGAAAACTTAATTACCAAGAGAAATAGAGCGAGAGCCGAGAGAAGAACCACCTTTAAAGAGGAACCTTCAGCCCTAGACCAAAAACTCAATGCTATTCTTAGTGGCATGCACAAGCTGGGAGATAGAATAGAAACCGTTGAGAGAAAGTCTACATGGGATTCGCCACAATCCAACACTATAAGGAACCCAAATTTTAGGAAAACTCACAACCAAAATGCTGGATGATCCAACCCAGATCATGATATAAGACCTTCGTTCCAAGAGAACTACACGGAGGCATCTACATCTACTAAGCCATTAGAATATACTCATATAAACTGGGTGGGTTCAAAGAGTGAACAGCAGGTTTTCTTAACACAAGAAGACTGAGATCTTATCCAACAAAACCAAGATGATCATGACTTTGGTAAATTTCATACTCAAACCGGAGAGTCTTTTGACTTCAAACAAGGCTATGACTCTACTGTGTATGAAGTGCACAAGCAATACAAACTAAGGACTAGAACAATTGATGTGCCCGAACCCGTCAAACAAAAGCAAACAAAACAGCCCAAGAAGATTAAAGGCACGACTGTTATTACAGAACCAGCTGATGAGATGATCCCAAACCTGCAGGAAGTAACTATGGAAGACATAACAGACATGCAGCCCGCTAAAAATTAGCCTTTGCTATCTTCTCCCACAAAAGAAGATTTGAATAGCACTCTGCAAAACCTTGTCAAAACAGAGATACCGCAAGGTATCACTCACCATAACGCTGATAATCAAGAGGAAATCACACAAAATACACTTGAAAGTGGAAAATCAGCCACTACCAACACAAAGACTCCATTGGAGAAACCATTTAACTTAGAAGCATAAATAAGCAAGCTCAAAATTTCCACCCCCCTCTCTGAGCTTGACAAACATGATGTGTATAGGTAACAAATCCAAAAAACACTTCAAATTCCAGAGACCAAAGATGATGTCAATGTTTTAGATGATACACCTGAGCTGTTATTCGATCCTGAGGTTAACGAAAAAACAGCATATGGAGCTGTTTTGCCCTTTTATGTAAGCCTACATATACATGACAAAGTTTTGCACAATGTTATGTTTGATTCAGGGGCCTCACACAATCTTATGCCCAAAGATGTAATGGAAAAGCTAAACCTTGATATCATGAGACCATACAAAGACCTATTCTCCTTTGACTGAATTCAGGTCAAGTGTTTAGGTTTAATCAAAGATCTATGTGTGTCTTTAGTCCAATATCCCAACAAAACAATTCTGATGGACGTGGTGGTTGCTGACATTCCACCTGTTGGATACCTATACCAATAGGTTTCATTTTTCATGATTAGATATCAAAGGTCCAAATATGCTCTGCTTTGGCAAATGCAAAGATCTCATATTTTCCTAAGAAGGCAGTGTCTATATCAGTTTTGACAAGAATTCAATTTTGGATGGATGGTCCAACAGTCTAATCTGGATCATGCCATGTTTTCAATTTCCATGTTGTAGTGTAGAGAGTGATATCTGTCCAAACTGTTTAATCTTGGCAGATCAAATAGCTAGGTAGAGAAACAAAGGTTCCCAACTGTCTAATCTGGGGCCTTGGAAGAAATAAGGGTTGTGTTAGATAGGAAATGCAAGTAAAAGCCAATGAAAAGAATAGGCATTCAAAGGGTTTGCAAGTCCAAGTGCACCCTCCAAGAAGGAACAAAAAATGCTAGGAAATCTAGTTGGGTAGGTAGCTGGGGTTGCAGAAAAGTTGTCTCTTCCAAGACTAAGCCTGCTGAAACATCTACAAGAAAGGCAACATACTGATGCATGACTAATTCCCCTGTTTTTCATATGTACATTACTCATAACTAACTCCCTTTCCCAAGATACACAAAGCACAGAGATTTATATACTTGAAGAATTCTTATGGCTTTAAGAAGCCACATTTCTTGTGCAAAAATCTTTTCATTTTGATCTACTCCTTATTTCAAGTTGTTTTTTAAAGAAAACTTGATTGATCTAGCTCCTACTCATGTGTTTCTCCGTGCTAAAAGCTAACTCTATTATTCTAGCTCCCTGTACCCCACTATCCCTATTATTATAAACACTATGGTGTATAAATCCCACAATGCATAAATATCCCCTCCCTGGCACTATAGCCATAGTATTCCGCCCCTGGGGCTTGAATTGACACCTGGTCAAGGTCAAGAACCCATGACTTGTCTTCTGCTCCACCTCAGACTAGTTTCCCTACCCAAAAGGCCATTAAACCTTGAAAACCTTGAAGAAACTTGAAAAAATATTGAAAACCTTACAAAAATACCCTTCCCCGCTTCATCCTAAGGTCGGGGGTCATTCACATTGTTCACATTGCATAAACCTTTAATAAACCCTTTTGTCCAAAGTTTCCGCCTTCGGAAATAATAGCACCCAAAACTTTACAAAAACCTTTGAAAATCTTTTGTTTTCTATGATTAGCGGGCATAAATAAATTAACGAGAAAAACCATTGAAAAATTCACCAAAGGAGTGTTTATCGCCCGGAGGGCCCCGCCATCCACGTCTGCAGAGGAAATTATTATTTTATTGCCCGCCTGCTTGTACTTATTCTCTGTGTAGGTCAACCATCCGACGGCCGTCCGATCGCGCCTCATCCAGATCCACGGCCTAGGTTGATTTCGGGCCATCCCGACGTCCGCACGATAACCAACGCCGTTGCTACCGTCCGCACAACTCAGGCGCCCGACGACTGTCCGATTGCCCGCCTCCAGATCTACGGCTGTTATGGATATCGGAAGGCCTTACGTGTCTGACAGATACCTTCCGATATCTGTCAGACGCTTACGTCAGGCCAGCATCAGCACAGGGGCGCGCGTCTTCATTTGATTGCATCAGAGCGATGCCTGACATTCCATCCGACGTACAGGACCCCATCCGATATAGCGACACCTGTCCAGTCCACGTGAGCGCACCGGCGCCGCGCACGTCACCGCCGAGTTCATTCCGCCTTGTTCCTGATTGGTCCACCCGGCCGCCACATCATCACCCC